>LRSR01013455.1:0-17124 GCA_001579985.1 Hypsibius dujardini
CACTATACGCGGGGATTGCTAGGTGCTACTGACTGGCTTTAGTCAGACAATGGGGGTGACTTGGAATAAGCTGGAGTCACGTACTAGTGAGTAGTGCCAGGAATGTCCAGTGCACGTGCAGCGCAACTTTCGTTGCTTGCTTGAATTTGTTTACCTTAGTCGGCCTCCTCCGGCTTTGATTGCTTCTTGACCACTACTTGGCACTTACCTTTCCATAGACGGCTCTTTCGCCGTCGTTCAGTTCAAACGTTTAGCAATATTGGGGTTCTAAAAACTAAAGATAGTTAACTAATTAGTTTTGTAAGGCAACTGAAACTTAGTTACTAGAAAGAGGTTTTCAACTTTGAGTGAATTTAATTTTCAGGTTAATTTTAAATTTTAGTCAATTTAACCAGGTGACAAATTTCTGTTTTTATTTGTTCTTACCTTTTTACAAATAAAATTTTAGTGACTATGTTCAGTTTTTCTGCAAAAATAAAATAAAAACTAAAAATTTAGTCGCTAAAACGTTCAGTTGAGTTTCAGTTTAGGTTTTGAGTCTTTTTTTAGTTGGCTTCAGTTTTGCCATTCGGAAATCAACCATTAGAATGTCTTCCTAAACTACGGTAAGTATGAAAAAAACAGTAAGCTGCTGGAGACACCGCAGAATGTCAAGGTAAAAAATAAGGGTGAGCTTGGGAGTGTTCCCTCAGGGCTCTTCAAGCAGGGCTCTCTCTTCTTACACCGATACAACGCGAAACACTAGAGCTTAACTTTTAGCATATCATTTTTGTCTGAAAACATGACTTCATAGCAATAATCATTTCAAGGCATTTTTATAACTTAAAGACTGGAATACTGCCCACACGTGTCGATGAATCCTAGGAACAGTTAAACGGAATCTTATCAAGTGCCAGTTTTATCGCCGGGACTGGAGTTCATGGCATCGGTTGAGATTCGGTAGAATGTGCATACCGCACACGTATGTGAAGTTCACCATTTCATCAGCTGCACTCGCCATCCCGAATTTGCAATTTAAAGACAACTTTACACCCTCTCTCTTTCCGATGAAGCACATACGCAATGTAGAGTACTCCGAATTAAATCTACACACAGTCAGTTAACCTCGACGTAACCGAACCCTCTGAACTATGGAAGTCACTTCGGATCGAAAGCATGCCCTCTTCGTGGCCTTACCAGCCTTCGGACACATCACTCCTCTCATGGAGCTGGCGAAAAAGTTGACTGCCCACAACTTCCACATCACGTTCGCCGTCTCGGAAGCCAAAGCCGACGAAATGATCCTCCGTGGATACCTTCCCGAACGCTTCCGCACCTCCATCGACATCCACGTCCTCCGCGACGGACTGCCAGCCGACATCGACACCCGTCCCAGTCCCAGGCGCTTCGAAGAGATGCAGACACCGATGGAAGGACCCCTTGGCGAATTGCTCGAGAACATGGCATCCACTCGTGAGCCTTTTTTGCCCCATTCAGACAAGCCTGTAGTTCTCCGTCAGCCGGTCGACGTGGTTGTCTGCGACAGCATGATGTACCAACCGCCCACCGTCTGCACCAAGCGAGGCATCCCTTGCTACCTAATGCACACAGCTGCGCCCTTCATGCTACCCATGTTAGTGGCCCTGAAAGACGTTGGCAGCGCGCCGACGGTTTCGGACGACACCTTCCTCCAGCCAGTCGACCGGCTCAAGGCCTTTACCGGCATTCCTGTTGGAATGGTCGCCCATCTGGTGAAGATGGAGGCGGTGTACGGGTCAAGTGGGACGACGCCACCGTTGCATCGCGGTATCCTTATCAACGGCTTCGAGGAAATGGACCCTGCCCTGGCCAATCGCCGCGCTGACGACTCGCTGCACTACATCGGTCCATTGCTGCAGACGGAGGAGCCGCTGCAAGACCCGGGGAAAGCGGCCTTAGCTGAGAAAGTGGCAAGTGGTTAGATTGGCAGACAAACGGTTCGGTGATATACCTGTCTTTCGGTTCGATTGTCTTCCCGCAGCCGCACGAGCTGCTGACCCTCGTGAGGGCGCTGCTGGCGCTCGGGAAACCCTTCATTTTCGCCCTGCGAGCGGAGCAGCAGGTCCATCTTCCGGAAATCATGCAGGAAAAGATAGCGGAGCAGTTTGACACGCCGTATGCGCCGTACCTGGTGATACCGTGGGCGCAGCAGCAGCGGATTCTGGCGCATCCTGCAACGAAGGTCTTTCTGAGTCACTGTGGATGGAACAGCACGTTGGAGACGTTGTCGTACGGGAAACCGGTGGTGGCGTGGCCCTTCTTCGCGGACCAGCCGATGGATGCGGATTATTTGGCGGGATTGGGGATGGCAGTGAGGATTCCGCAGACGTCCCTGCGAACGACGAAGGTTACAACGGTGGTGGAGCTGCTGAGCGCTTTCAACAAGGTCGGGGCCTGGGGTTCTGATGCGGGGAATGATTCGTACTTTCGTACGGCGCAGGAGATGGCGGTAAAGGCAAAAAGAGCTCTCGATCCGGGTGGTTCGTCCTTTAAGAATTTTCAAAGACTACTGGAACTGTTCCGCAGTTAGCCTTGGTTGGATTTGATTTCTCAATAAGTTAAGCCTTTTAATAAGCACTTTTGAGACACCCTTGTTAAGCCGCAAATAGTTTTGCAAGTCAAAAGAGTTTAAAACGGTACGGCCATCTTTTGTGGAATTACGACGAATTAAAATTAAGTTAATGTATCAAATTAGCACTCGAATTACCGTGTTTTTTTGTTGAACCTTATGAATTCGTAACAGCTGGAGCATCTCCGTCTAATTGGTTCATGCCCTGTGCACATGAATTTGATATGCGCAATCGATATTGCATTGGATGTGAATTGAGGCGATTTTCGGAGGTTATGGTACCTTATCTTAACCGTATTTCATCTTAAGAATGCCTTGCCAAAATGTGCGATACCAGTATTGTACCTTTTTCGGAGTACGCACCCTATCATCATGTTACGTGAAATAGTAATTACTTGTTAGGCAACGTCATACAGTGCCGGCCGAGAGAAGGGGACAATGAGTTCACCCCTTCATGCCCTGTGTACATGAACTTGATATGCGCAATCGGTACTGCATTGGATGTGAAATGAGGCGATTTTCGGAGTTCATGGTACCCTTACCCAACGCTAACAAGTGGCTTTTCATTCTTTTTAGCAATTCTATTAGGACGGAACAATTCGAATACCGTTTTTCGTTGCCTGTAAAATCTTATCATGCCGAATTTCGGACCATGATGAACAAAGTATGGCAGAGTACGAGAAATTCTTTAGGTATCTAATCCTAAAAATGCCTTGTCAAAGTGTGCGATACCATTATTGTACTTTTGTCGGAGTACGCACGCTACAACCACGTTTTGTGAATCAATACTTACTTGTTAGGCAACGTAGTACAATGCCGGCCGGGGAATGGGGGCCATGGGTCACACTCCCTGCACTGAAAGCTTTGCATCCCTCCCCAAAAACGTTATCCGAAAAACGGTTACAATCGGTAACGGTTAACATTTCCTGTTATAAATATAGTCCCATACTTGTACGAAGCAGCTTGTAACCCCTTTTTAGTCGCTGAAGGAAAAAGTTGAGCAAACAGAATACCATTATTGACACTAATTTTACTGGGGCTTAGAAGTTCTTCCAGAGTAAGTTTGAAAAGTCTGAAAATGGAGAAAACCTTGTCGATTTCAATCGTTCAGCTAAGCAGAGAGTTCAAAATACTTGTAGTGTTGCTACACTACACTGTAGGACGAGTCCAGTGCTAATTGAACTCTGGTCAGTCGTTTTCATAGTCAAAGTATCTTTCTCATTGTGAATTTTATTGCTCCAGTTATTGTAAGTCTCTGCTAGCTCCGCGGCATGTGAGCAGGACGATTGTTCAATTCCCAGACGAGTTGGTTGGTTTTTGTTGGTTGGTTGGTTTTTTGGTGAGTGTTTTTGTCCATTTTTGTTCTCACCCCTAGAGGCTGATTGGTCATGCCAAATGATGCCAAATCATTTTGTAATCAAGGAGGGTGCCTTTGAGCAAGACTGAACATTGCTCAACCAAGTTCGGCTCAGTCCAGAATTGTATCTGATTTTGCATCCTAGTTTGGAGTGTAATTATGGACTTATTGTGATAGTGACAAAAAGATAGACCGCCAAATTGTAGCGTACCGAGGTCTCTTTTCGAGAACCATAACGGTTTTCAATTAAGGTTCGAATTATCGTCATTTTTTTTGCCAGGGTAAATTTAGCCAGTGAGAATTTAGTTCGGATTCACATGCCTCCAACTACGACTGTCTTAGTTCATTTTGTCTTTATCAGACTCAAAGTTCACTGTCGCTAATTACAAATTACCGAAACATCTTCAAACTCAAATCAATTTTCACCGCCCGATTTATATAACACGTGCAAGTTTGAAAATTTTTCCAGTATGATCACTCACTATTTTGTATCCACTTTACGTTTACTCACTTAACCATGGTCGCCGAAACGGACCGGAAACACGCCCTCTTCGTGGGTCCACCAATGTTCGGCCACATCACGCCACTGATGGAACTGGCGAAAAAACTGACCACCCACAACTTCCACATCACCTTCGCCGTCTCTGCGGCGAAAGCTGAGGAAATCGTAGATCGGGGATATCTTCCCGAACGTTTTCGCAGCTCCATCGACATCTACCCCCTTCATGACGGATTGCCGAGTGATATTGACACTCACACGGATACCAGTCACTTTGAGGAGATGCAAGCACCGATGGAAGCTCCTCTTGGGGAGCTCCTCGAGAATATGCCAACAAGTCGGGATGAAAATGCGGCACTCAAAAACGGCCCAGACCGTAACGGGAAGGGTTCCCTATGTAAGTGTCCGTTTCCCATCCAAGTCAAATGGATGTGGTTGAAAAAAAAATAATATATATATATATATTAGAATCAGACTAAAAATCATTAGTAAACAATTTTGGGTTATTGAAAGAAACTTGCCTAATTTTAGTTTTTGCTTCTTCTACTTACAGCTAATATTCTGCCGGTGGACCTGGTGGTCTGCTGCGCGACGATGTACCAACCCCCAACCGTCTGCAGTCAACGCGGCATTCCTTGCTTTTTAGTACACACCGGTTCACCCTTTTTTCTCAGCATGATGAGAGGGCTGGATTTCCGTTTACTGCCGACCATAACGGATGAGGCATACAGCGACCCGACCGCACCGTCAAAGCCAGCCGGAATCCCGATCGGAATGCTGGACCACTTCGTGAAACTGCAGACCATCTACGGAGTCGGAGACACCAGTCCGTTGCACAGCGGTATCATCGCCAACGGATTTGACGGCATGGACCCAGAACTATGGAAAGTCCTCGAAAACATGCCGAAAGATTTCATCCATTCGCTGCACTTCATCGGACCGATGCTGCAGGCCGAAGACAAACTTCCAGCTACGGGAAAGAAAGCAATTTTAGCGGAAAAAGTTGCCGAATGGCTGGACCGGCAGGAAAACGGTTCGGTGATATACCTGTCTTTCGGTTCGATGGTCTTCCCGCAGCCGCACGAGCTGCTGACCCTCGGGAGGGCGCTGCTGGCGCTCGGGAAACCCTTCATCTTCTCCTTGCGTGCGGAACAGCAGGTCCATCTACCGGAAATTATTCAGGAAAAGACGGCGGAGCAGTTTGACACGCCGTATGCGCCGTATCTGGTGATACCGTGGGCGCAGCAGCAGCGGATTCTGGCGCACCCGGCGACGAAGGTCTTCCTGAGCCATTGTGGGTGGAACAGCACGCTGGAGGCGTTGTGGTATGGGAAACCGGTGGTGGCGTGGACGCTCTTCGCGGACCAGCCGATTAATGCCGATTATTTGGTCGATTTGGGGATGGCAGTGAGGATTCAGCTGACGTCATTGCGAACGACAAAAATTACGACGGAGGCGGAGCTCCTGAGCGCATTCAACAAGGTCGGTGGTTGGAGCGCCGGTGCGAGGGATGATGAATCGTGCTTTGAAAAGGCTCAACAGATGGCGTTAAAGGCTAAACAGGCAATGGCTCCTAATGGGTCGTCTGTCAAGAACTTTCAAAAGCTCTTGACATTGTTTCGATCGTAAATGTTTCTGCTGTTACAGTAACCGTGCTGCACGGGGCATTAATCAGAAGTTCTAAAATTAAACAGTTCTGCAATTCTTCACTATGAACGGGTTTCACCATTTTTGCAGCTTTGTTTTTTTTCTTTTCTAAAATCAGAGTCAATGCGTTTTCTTCTTTTTGACTTGTGAGCGATCTTGGTTGTTGCAACACCAACCTTCACGAAATGCCCGTCGTTATTCTAGTTATTAAACCGTGTGCAAAGCTCAGCGTGTTGGCTTCGCTCAGTTGATTTTGGTGAAAAAGGGGTTTTGTCTGACTGACTTTACTCACCTCAGCAAGTGTTCGGAGTGTGGAGGAATTTTGTGCTCCGTAAATTTGTAATGTCAATTAGAATAGTCATATGAGAAACAAACAAGGTACGCAATGGTTGAGGTTATAATTACCTATGCATTACCTCTTTCTGTGACTCGACTAGAAACCACACAAAAATTGCGAAAATCCCGGCTTTTTTCCATGTCAAAAAGTGACCGAAAAACTATTCCATTCTCTTGGCGTTTGTGATGAAATTTTGCCTGCAACCAGACTGAACTATCCCTCCCTTAAAAAGGTTTGTCTGCTTCCCAATAAATACAAAAAAAAACGATTTCAATTGGTGTTTGTGAAAAAAAAGCCCTGCAAACTTGTAATTGGTATTTCGTTTTTCGCAAAGCGTAAGAGCGCAGAACTTGTGCGGACTGACTCGATTCACGCCATGCACCGAATTCAGTTGTCCATACCGCAATGCTGTACGATTTTCATATCAACGTTCAACATCTTTTCACTGCCAAAAGAAACATTTCCGGTCCGCGGAATGATGTGTCCCGCGATTACTCCTATCAACAAACCCCTTCACGAGTGGAATGTAGTTGCTTAATCGAATTGGGATTATTGTTGTTCCAAGTTCATTCTCATTCACCGAGGAGATAAAACACGCATTAGCAAAGGACTTTTACTTCAATCCAGAAAACACACATTTCACCGGTAAAAATATTTCATCTTTTGGCACATCTACGGAATACTTAAAAATCGAACACAGTGAGTTGTGCTCTACGTTTTTGAGTTCTAACTGCATTGTTCGGGGTTTCCGTGACCGAGCAGCAGCTTTCCAGCAACCCTTCGCCATTCCGTCATCTTCCTGATACAATGAACAGTCTGCGGAGGGAATCCTCGGCTTGGCATGTGCATACAGGAAGCCCCGATTACCATGTGGGTGCCAGTTCTCCTGTGAGACCGTTGATACAGTCCAAGTCCTGAGATTCGAACGGTCACGTGAGTTTATTTCTATCGAACCGTTTGCTCGGAGCCGGTCGTTTTTAGTTTGGAGTTTGAGACAGTAAAATAGAAACGACACTGCGACGTCTTTCGAATCTCAGGACTTTCATTGTACTTATAATTAGATTTTTATTTAAGCTTTTTCACTTGTAGTATGAAATTGCTGCAATGGCAATTACATTCGGTCTCGCCTTAATTGGCAATGCCGCTGCTGTCGCTGTCATCCTCCTCAATCGTCGACGACTGACGCGAACAACATTTTTTGTGCTCCACATTTCCGTGGCCGGCTTGGTCGTGGCGTTCCTGGACGTCCTGCCCCAGCTGATATGGGATATCACGCATCGCTTTCAAGGCGATGACTTTGCGTGCAAAAGCGTCAAGTTCCTGCAGGTCTTCTCATTGTATCTGTCTGTCTGGACTTTGGTCATGATGGCCAGCGACAGGTACACACATGGCCACAATACTGGGTGTTTGGCTCAAACTCGGGCCACCCAATTTCGCTTACGCCCAGCTGAAGAGTGGTTCGAACTCTGCCACCCACTAATCTGGCCACGTGTTTATTCCGGAGAGGTAGTATAGTAGTATAGTGGTATAGTAGTATAGTAGTAGAGTAGTGTCGCGTCTGCTGATTCATCGACGCCCGGACCGCAAAGCAAGGCCTTCTTGCCTGTCATCGCCACTCCGCGTCTGGTCATCTCTTAATGTTATTAGCCTACACGTACTTTAGTACTGTTCTGTCTTGGAGTGAGTTCTAATCTATTTGTGGGCATTTCTGTACTCTGTCTTGGTGGATGTTTACGTTGATGTGGCCATTGGTCATTTAATACTTTATACACGTACTTGTGCATGTACGCTCTCGTAGCGCTTATATAAGCTCGCGAGTAGCTGTTATGAAAGTATCAGTTTGCATCTCTTTAGTTTTCTCCTCTCCCGTCCTAGTAATACGACAAGCGGTCTCCGTCCGTTGTTCTGCTAGTATAATAGGGTCGACTTGAGAAGTCTGGTTAGCTACCGCGACATTTGGAGTTTGTACCGAGCTTTGACTTCGGGTCAAAGTTAAAGTCAACGGAGCGGGAGGACACGGGACAAAAAGCCGAGGCCGAGGGAAAACGAACAGCTAACTGCCGGCCAACACCAAGCCGGAACGGAGGAACCGTTATCACTCGGAAAGAGGTAAGAGGCTTGCCAGGCAAAGTGGCAGACAATCATCAGGGACACCAAACGCGGTCGAAAACAAATACAGACCCACGGTCGATCGAGACTATCTGTAAAGCAAACGAATTAATACATAAGAGGAGGGCGGCCAAGAAAGACGCGGCCAATCAGGTTGACCTGGAAGACGGCCCTGCTGTTGCTGTCGAGCCACAACCTGTCGCGCCAGTCCCAGCCAATCACCCCGACCTATCTTTTGGACCAAACGAAAATCAAAAAGACAACGAAGAAGGTTTAGTGGGGGAAGACGAACCCGTGGATAACGAGGTCGCGACAGCTATGAATGCGCAGGATTTTAGGCAAATTGTACAGGAAGAAAGACAAAAGAGCTCCCGTGACTTTCCGACATTCTCAGGTCACGAAGACAGCGAAGGGTTCCTTCTCAAATTCGAAACCCTAGCAACTGCATACAACTGGGACCTCGCCGCGAAGAAAAAAAACTTTCTTCTAAGCCTGCAAGGCACAGCACTACGTTGGTTCGACGGCAACAAAGCTCTGGATTGGGCCGATCTAAAGAACAGTTTTGTTGCTACATTCGGAAAAACAAGAGCCGATTTTGCTCTATCTGGGGAAACGGGGCAGGCGCTGATCGAAAAGGACCCAATCTCATACGTATATCACGTATTGAGTTTCATAACAAATGTCAACCCAAACGCGGGCGAGGCAGACAAGGTCCAGAGGTTATACGAAGGGTTACCCATGAAATATAAAAAACATTTCGTCACCGAATACCCCACTACTGTAGAAGAGTTCATCACTCGATTACGGAACGTACAGAGGAAGGTTGCATTCAAAAGGCAAGAGCAGTTAGAGGATTTACTGTCTGGCAGGGCTACGGGATGCGGGTTAATTAACCCATATCTGTCGACCCCGGGAGTGGGGCAAAATTTATTAGCTCCAGTTAGCCCCGCCATGAGTGTCAATTTTCCATATGTGCAACCGCAGCTGGCATCATTAGCACCCACATGCCCGGCCGGTCAAGACTTCAGGGGGGGAAGAGATGACACACAAGCGCATATGCAAGCACAGATTAATGCGCTTATTTTGGCTAATAACGCGCGACAGCAGATGCCCCCCACCCATCAAACGCAAATCATCCCGTCATATGCGGCGATGACATCGGCCAGCGTCAGTGATCAGGTTTCACAGCTGGTAAAAGAAGCCAATAAAGATACCGAGTTGGCATCGTTAAGAGACCAACTGGCGCAATCAAAGCTGCAGTTGCAACAACACGTCAATGCGCAGCAGATCGGATCAGGACAGCGAGGAAATTACCGCCAAAATGGCAATAACAACAGAGGGGGACTGAGAAATGTGAACAACAGTGTAGCACCAGATGGCCGTCCCATTTGTTTTAAATGTGGCGCGGCCGGTCACATAGCACGTAGTTGCAATCAAACAGGACAGGCGAGCCAAAATAGTTTGCAAAGACTGCAAATCGGTCCATCGATTACCGGGCCGCGTTTCCCAGGACAGGGACAACAACCAGGCCCGCAAAATGCCCATTACACACAGCAACAGTTTCATCTACCGCCCTTTCCGCCCGCTCCATCTCAATATCAAATCATGCCACCACTCGGGCAGACGCAAGCCATTCAGGGCATAACGGCCCCTCTCGCGGCACAGCCAACCCATCCAACGACCCCGCAATACTACGTGACGTCACCATGCATGACACCCCAAACGCCCGGAATAAGTCAGCATCCGCAAAAAAACTAGTTACTGCCACTTTAGGATGGGCCGAAGCGGCAGAGGTTATTGGGCCCATTACCAACTCGGAGGAGATAATAGGGGCAGTTACATGTACAGTAAAAGTAAACGGAGTAGAGGCGGTCACCGTAATTGACAGCGGCTCTGGTGTATCAATTGTATCACGTAATTTTGTTATTAAACATAACGTAGCCCTAGTAAATTGGGAGGGTCCATTGGTCACAGTAATGGGGGGTCGGTCGTTGCCGATTCCGGGTGCAGCCGAACTGTCTGTGGACATATTAGATGTGGTATTGAAGGGGGTTTGTGCGGTCGTCGATAAATTCCCGTACGATTTATTGTTAGGAGTCGATTTTCTAAAGCGCACGCCATTTTTACTGGACTTCAAGCGTTTTATTTTACTGAACCCAGAAAAGTCGCCAATGCTTTCTGCACCTTTATACATGCTGCAGCGGGCAACGCCCAACGGCGGGAACGAGCCCGCGAGATCCGATGGTAGTGCAATAGCGACGAAAGGACCTGAAGATATACTTGCAGAGCTTGGTAAATCCGAAGTGTGTGTCTGGTGTCAAGCACCGGTAACCGGTCCATGTACCAAAGGAACCGTGATTGGTGGCCATCCCACCATGAAGCATGCTTGCTCAGTCGCCGGAAAGAGTTGTGCAGCGCGACGGAGAGAGATGAAGCAGGGGCGCCGCGGAACGAAGATAGGGGAAGACACACCTAATCTCGCACAGCTGTTTTATATAGCGGGAGACGGCGATTTCGAGACGGAGGTTAGCTTCCCTGACTTCGAGGGAGAGGACGAAGAGAATGAGAGGGAGGATATATGGCTACCATCGGAAAAAGCCCTAGAGAGGGGTTGGCCACTAGAAACGGTCGACGACACCGTGTGGGATTCGCTCGATATTGGAGCGCAATTAATCGGGATCCATAGAGAAAGATTAGTTGCCTTATTGAAGAGATACCCTGAGGTATTCCCCACACAGAAAGGGCGATTAGGGAAGTGCACAATCGTCAAACACCATATCGAGACAGGGGATGCAACCCCCATACGGCAGCAGCTCCGCAAGTACAGCAAGTGGAAAGAAGAAGAAGCTAACAGGCAAGTGCGAGAGTTAGTGCAGTTAGATGTCATCGTCCCTTGCCAGAGTGAGTGGGCTAGTAACATCGTCATAACGCCCAAGAAAGACGGTTGGAGGATGGCAATCGACTTTAGGAATTTGAACCTGGTCTCTAAAAAAGATGCCTACCCAATGCCTAATGTCACTAGTTTGTTCGACGGCCTTCACGGGAGCGCTGTTTACACCTGCCTAGACGTATTCTCGGGCTATTACAATATCGAAATAGCGGAAGAAGATCAGGAAAAAACCGCTTTCATCGTACCGGGAGTACCGGGGGGACAATATATGTTCAAACGGATGGGGTTCGGGCTGTGCAATGCCGGCGCCACTTTTGCTCGAGTGATAGATCACATCTTCAACGACATCAAGCTGAAGTACGTGTTACCTTACATAGATGATTTTACGGTATTCTCGCCTGATGTTGAGACTCATTTTGAGCATCTAGAAGAGGTCTTGAAAAGGATAAAAGGGGCTGGGCTTAAGGTGAAGGTATCAAAGTGCTCGTGGATGAAAGATAAGGTTACTTTTCTGGGCCATCAGATCTCCGCGCAAGGTTTAGAGATGGATCCCAAGAAAGTTGAGGCGATTACGGATATGCCACGCCCAAATTGCCTAAAAGCGGTGAGATCGTTCTTGGGCTTGGCCGGATATTATCGCCGTTTTGTGAGGGATTTTTCTACCATTGCGGAACCTCTAACGCAACTCACAAAAAAAGATGTTGATTTTTGTTGGTCAGAAGAACGGCAGTTAGCATTCGATGAGCTAAAACGTCGCATAATTTCGTACCCTATTTTGCGCCATTTTGACCCGCTGAAACCGGTCGAAATCTGGACAGACTGCAGTAAGGTCGGATGCAGTGCCATACTGTTACAATCAGAAGAAGGGGTGGACCACCCCGTTGCGTTTGCCAGCAAAGCATTAAATAAACACCAACGCAACTATTCAGCCACATCACTTGAGTTGTGGGCAGTCGTCTTCGGTATCGAACGCTTCCACCAATATATATGTACTAACATACCATTTAAGGTAGTGACTGATCACAGCGCGATAGTACCATTACTGAAAACTAAGGAACCCGTAGGGAGGTTGGCACGTTGGATTTTTCGAATTGCACCGTACTCATTCACAGTAGTGTATAGGGCAGGAAAAGAGAATGTCCTAGCCGACACACTAAGTCGATACCCCGTTCAGGAAACAGAGGAGCCCGTAGAGTCGGCAGATACTTGTCCACTATTTTTTTTGCCTAAATTGGATATAACAAAGCTCCAGAAAGAAGATTCATTCTGCGGGGCCATAATTAATATCCTAAATGGGCCAACGACCACCCAGAAGTACAGAGAACGATCACTATACTACATGCTAAAAAAGGAGGTATTATACAGAAGAGTAATACGGGACGGGCGGGCACACTTGTTACTAGTAGTTCCTCAACAGATTCAGAAGGATCTCCTTGAGGAGGCTCACGATTCGGTATTAGCAGGTCACCTAGGAGTTTCACGTACCTTCGGCCGAATCAGAGACCGGTATTTCTTCCCAGGGTGCCTCAAAAAGGTAGCTAGACATGTGGCCACCTGCGAGAGTTGCCAACATAAGAATAACCCTAGCACGAAAAAGGGAGGGTACCTGCAACCACTGCCCGTTGCGGGACCGTTCAGAAGGGTGCATCTGGATTTCTGCGGTCCGTTCCCAGTCAGTGTGTCGAAGCGCAATCAGTATATTTTATTGGCCATCTGCCCCATGACTAAATATGTCATGGCTCGCGCGGTAACCGGCGCGACCGCAACTAACGCCGCACATTTTTTAGTCGAACGAGTCATTTTAACTCATGGGTGCGTGAGTGAAATCCTCACCGATAGAGGGACACATTTTACGGGTTCGATGATGCAGCAGATTCTAAAATTACTAGGCATAAAACACCTTTTAACAACTAGCTACCACGCCCAGGCCGACGGTATGGCCGAAAGAGCTTTAGGCACATTCGTAAAAATAATTTCACACTTTGTATCTGAGGGACAGAAAGACTGGGATAAAATGGTGGTATTTGCCGAATGGGTTATGAACACAATGCGGAACGAGACGACCGGTTATTCAGCGTTCGAATTAGTATTTGGCCGACCCCCGGTACAGCCTATGGATATAGCAATCGGTTACGACGGCTTAAACGAAGTGACCGATCCAATCGAATACACTGTGCAAGTTCAGGAATGGCTCGACCAGGCTAGACAAGTTGCACTGGAGTGTGTGAACAAAACGCATGATAAAGAGGCAAACAGGTTTAATGCGAAAAGAAAAGAGATCTCATTTCAGCCAAAAGACTTGGTGCTGGAATGGAAACCAATAGGGAAAGAGGGCCGAGCCACTAAATTGCTACGTAGATGGGTGGGCCCATTTGAGGTCATTAAGCACACAAGCCCGGTGAATGTAAAAATAAAGTCCCTTTCGGGAAGACGGAAGCCTCATGTAGTACACGTAGAGCGTTTGAAACTTTATAACGAGAGAGAGTGATGACCCGGCGGTGAGACTGGCTGAGGATGAGGAAGAGGGTATGCGCGACCAGACATCCGATACCCGTAGTAAATCCAGGGAGAGGGAAAGCGATTCTGACGAAGAGAGAGTGTGGTCAGATAATCATGATGAAGTTGAACAGATTAACGAAACAGCATCCGTAGTAGCGATGGGCAGACAAGATAATGATGACGGGGATGATGCACACCCAGAACGGACTAAACGACACACACGCAGACCCGACCGGTTCGGGTATACGAACTACAATACATGTACTAATATCTTTTGTATTATACCAGTTAGTGCATCTGTTTACAACAGCTGGAAAATGATGGAGGAGACGATGGACTTCGAAGCGGTCAACAGGGAAATTGGGTCGGACCCTAGACCACTCGGCGTGGCCGATGAGGGAGAAGATGACATAGCCAGTACTCGCCGAAAGAACGTCAACGAAGTGGGCGCAATTCAGGCAGCGTCTTCTGGAACGGCGACAACTATACCGGACGACAAGGTGCTGAGAGATTCACCATGTGCTAGGGAGAACCTCCAAATTATCTTCAAAGAGCCATCAGACATCATCATCATCGGCCGCGGATCATCAGCAGCAGTTTGTCCCCGCCTGATGTCTGAGGCGCGCCTTAAAGAAATTTTAGAAGTTTACGACGTCAAAGAGAATCAGGGAAGTGGCCAACTCCAGCGTATCTTGCGGGAAATCTCGACCAAACCATACATGCCGCTAATGGACAGCCTCCGCGACGCAGTATGCATCGATTGCTCACCTGTCATCACGGCCACCATGGCGCTGATGGCTATAACTAGCGTGGACGATCATTTTGCCAGTTTCACCACAGCCATATACTCAATGGGATTCTCCTGTCGGTGCGCCGCCTTAAGTAACCCCACTCTGTCTGTAGAACGCCGGTTCGACTCGACTCGACGGATCACCGACCTAACGACGTGTGACAAACGCAACGATGATGGTGTCAAGGACTGCAGTTTCATTCAACAAAACGTAGGCATGTACCAAGATACCAGTGGCGTCCCGGCCTTCTTTTGTAAGCCGCACTTCTGGGCCGCGACTGCACACCGCATGTGTGTATGCGGTAGGATGCCCGACGACGGTGTGGCTTGCGTCAACGGACACCGCTTCCACGAAAGTTGCCGGGGAGACAACGAATGTCCACACCTTCCGTGTATCCTTTGGACCACAGAAGACGCCAGCTCACACCGTCCTTACAACTATGGTCGCGGTAAGAGGTCAATAACGGTCGATGGTGATGCTCAGGCAGTTACATTCAAAACCGATGCATTTAAAAGCGAAGGAAACATCCCGAAGCCACAGTCCACAAGCTACAACAAAAAACAAGTAGCAGTGCAGTCACCAGAGAAAAGCTTACTTAAAATTCTCATTTTCGTGTTGGTTTCTCTCAGTATGACTAATGGTTTCCAGATGAGGGCCTGCGATTGTAGCCACCCTAAGATGATCGGTAGTATCGATCTAGAGCGCTTTTCAGCGTGTGAAGAACCCGTGAAGTTAGAAACCCACACCCAGGTGGTTGGTTATATTCTCTACGAGTTCAAACCATCGGTTAAGAAGTTTCCTGGGTTTGCTTGTAAAATGTGGAAGTCGGCAGTCAAAGTGCAAACTTTCTGGACATTCGACACCGATACAGTATACTACGAATCCCCAATCATTGTCAGCCCGAGTGAGTGTTGGAGCTTAATCAGGACAGCGCAGTGTGGACCTAACCCTTTGATACATAAAGAGTCTAGCTGGAGGTTTGAACAAAAACCAACTGCTGAGTGGAGTTTTTGGCGGACGGTAACTAAAGAGGTCCTTAACTGTATTTACTCGGAAGTCACCTTAGAACAGATGGCAAACGCTCCCGCAGTCTATTGGGGACATGGAAAAATTGCTGAGAACAGGTCAATAGCATTAGCCGTCCGACATGATATGACCTTTGTGTGGTCAATTAATCAAGGTGGCGGGTTCGTGGAGTGCAAATGGAAACCAGTTTATACAGGTACCGGTAGACTAAATACAACCCTACAAATGGCAGGCAATGGGAGTCTCGTTCAGCTAAGAGATAGCACTGCACAAACTGATTTCTTCCTGTCTGGAATTACCACATTCTGTAGGGAACGGAAGGGGTATTCAGTGGAAGGAGAAACCCATTCTATAATTGTCATAACGACAAAAGATTCCGATCTTGAGATCCCGCCAAAATTATCTGAACGAGAGGGCGGGGAATATATCTCGTCCCATTTCAATTACTTTCAAGGCAAATTGACTGAGAAACTAAACTGGTTGAATGCAGACATTCGGAAGGTTGAGTGCCAATTTGATCAGGCAGAGGCATATAGTACCATGCTGTTGTCAAAGGTGAGCGGTGTGTTAGCGGCTGAGTCACTGGGCTTAACAGAGTGTCTTAGTTTATTTAGTTTCGGGAAAACAGCAATGTTAAGTCAGTGCGCGTCCGTTAACGTGAAATTCGAGGCAGTTAATTCGAACTGCGGAGTGCAGCCCATCTATAACGGTATGACTATCTCGCACGACGGAAGAACCCTGCGTAAAGCGACGCCGTGCTTTTGGGGACACGGTTATGTAAACTTTGGGGGAAAGCCATTTGAGTACAGGGCTAATAAGTGGCACGAGATTGTGCCTAATATGAAAGCTAAATCGATCCAACTGCACGCTCAATTTAAAACCGAGCTAGATCGTAGTGAGCCATTTTTAGCTGTCTCTCTGGATAACGACCCTGCTAATATTTTGAACTTATTAGGAGAGGTGAACGGTTTACTTCAGGAATCCGGGGCGAATACGGTGTCTGATTTTATCACCAATCAGAGGGATAGCTCTTCAGTAGGCCGGACGTTGTCCGTGTTTGCAGGCGTAAAGTACTGGTTAATTATGGCAGTGTCAGTGGTTGCAATAACAGTAACGGTAGTGTTGACTGCTGTGTATACGAGTATTTTCGCTCGCATACTTAATTTGATCTGTTATAAGAGACAGAAGGCAAATAATGTATCATCTGCACCACCGATTTATGAAAGTCCGAGTCGGCTGCCCCCCGTCAGGTTTAATGTCCACGATGAAGAGATCGAAATGACACGTTTGCCCCTGACCAGGGCTAATGAGGTGTACCCTAAACTACCTTCGACTATTACCGCAGAGGTCGCTACACAGCGTCCGGAGGTCTGAGCTATGTC
>LRSR01013457.1:0-34183 GCA_001579985.1 Hypsibius dujardini
GTCTGTCTGTCTGTCTGTCTGTCTGTCTGTTTGTCTGTTTGTCTGTTTGTCTGTCTCTCCCTCCGTTTGTCTGTCTGTCTGTCTGTTTGTGTCCCTGTTTGTCTACATCTGTGTGGCTGCTTGCCTGCTTGCCTGTCTGCCTGTTAATAGGTCTGTCTATAGAGTATCTATCTGTTTGTCTGTGTTTATTTGTCTCTTCCTCTCTTTCTCGCAGTCTTATCTATCTCAAATTGGTTGGTTTGATGTACTTTCTTGATCCGTCAGGAATTGGAAGGTTTTCACCAAGTCATCAGACGCACTGCTAAGACAACTGCCATTCCAAAAGAAGCACTGGATGGATTGTGGACACTGGCGGTTCTTCTAACCAACCGCACGTTCGTCGAAGGCTTCTCCGGTGTGAAAAAGTGCTCAAACGAAGGACGTGCCCTGATGCAGTTAGACTATCAACAGTTCATAGTCAGTGCTGAGAAACTTTCATCTTTACGGTAAGCTCGGCTTAATCAGATCCATCGCTTTCGGACGGGGTATGGTTGTCTAATAGCTTCTGCTTGTGGAATACGCCGCTGCTGTCGAAATTGTAGACTTGAATCGTCAGGTTTACTCCGATATGGGCAAATGCTGCGTCATTTACTCGTTCTTCGTAGTTTGTCGCGCTGAATAGGCTGAGGACCTTCTTGTCGCCAGACAGGACATAGCCCTTTGCACTCGTCTAGAATAATGCGGACAGCTCAGTAAGGCAGGCAGTGCGACAGACAAGGAACGGACAGACAGACAGACAGACAGACAGACAGACAGACAGACAGACAGGCACATAGACAGACAGGCAGGTAGGCAGAGAGACAGACATAGATACGCTCGCACGCAGGCAGGCAGTCAGATAGACAGACACACAACGTACAGCGTGTCCTCGAATCATGAATTCGAGATCATTGATTTGAGCAAACTTTTTGCACACTCCCTTCCCAAAGACCATTGAGGTGCCTTTGTCGCTGAAATTCCAACCGGGTGTCGATGACGTAGGTGTCGCCCATAGTAGATCAAACAGTAAGCCATTCGTCGGTATATTAGTCGGTCTCCGAATATTCCTCAACTGGCTCAGATTCTGCAGATCCGGACTCAGGCCAGAGTGGACGCAGAAGATGCGGTCCCCCAAGACTGCCGCGAACGGCATGGCATCGAAGCAGTTATTGAATGCATTCCAAATCTCCTCTGGATAGATGCTCCGACATTTATGCCAAAAACCGTTTGCCTTATTCATTTCTCGACTCTCATGCGCGCCGCGGAGGAGAAAAAAGTTCTCGGGATACTTGAGCTTGTAGCAGAGCAAGAGGCAGACGAGTTCGATCGGGTGGCGTCCGCTGTCAACATAGTTTCCGAGGAAGAGATAGTTGTGGATGTCTGGACTGCCTTCCTTGGCGAAGATGGCTGTTAAATCCTGTAAAGATTCATTTCGTCGTAGCTCCCTGCCTGGGAATTAGTCTATCGGTCTGCTTTTTGTCTGCACATCTGCTTATTCGCCTGTCTGTCTGTCTCCCTGTCTGTGTGTCTGTCTGCCTGTGTGTCTGTCTGTGTGTCTGTGTGTCTGTTTGGCTCTGTATCTGTCTGTCTGTCTGTTTGTCTGTCTGTTTGTCTTTGTATCTGTCTGTCTGTCTGTCTGTCTGTGCGTATGTCTGTCTGTCTGCCTATCCGTCTGGTTGTCTGTGTGTCTGCCGGCTTACCAGCCTCTATGTCTGCCTCTCTATCTGCCCGTCTCTACGTACCTTTAAGTGACCATGAAGGTCGCCGATTATGGTGAGGCCCGTATCAGCTGGACTCAATTCTAATAAGGACGGCTGAAGAAGAAAAACTTGTCTGGAGAGATCACATAGCACTGCTACTTCCTTGGATGAAATGAGAGCGGTTTTCTCTTCGGGTTTTCCACCCAAACTGTTGAACAGGAGAATCCGGTTGATAATGTGGTCGACGTTGAGCGTTGACGCGGGACTTGCTGCGTTTGGCGAAGTCATCGAGGCGGTTCCTTCCGGGAAGGTGTTTTCCGCCTTTGGACTGTTGTTGTTGTACGTTTTAGGCAGCATGCATGTGCCGTTAGGGTTGCATGTTGGAGAAGAGGGAGAATCGGGTTCGATTGCTCCTTCTTGGGAGACAAACCCGAGAGATAATTTAGCAGTCGGCTTCGGTAGTAATTTCGATCTCACACAGTCCATAGTAATTAAGATTCCAGAATGCGATCTGGTTTCCAGCATGGAGTCGAGTTTTTCTTTCGTTTAAATACCATAGTAACGATACATTTTGTTGGTTTTACAGACCGATTCCCGACCGTGACTTCATCGACAGCTACGTGAAAGCATTTTATTTGCCCGAGGAGGCACTTGAAAAATGGATTAAGGACCACAAGGTTTGTATGACAAGCGTAGACAGACAGACAGACAGACAGAGAGGCAGACAGAGAGACAGAGAGACAAACAGACAAACAGAGAGACAGACAGAGAAACAGACAGAGAGACAGACAGAGAGACAGACAGACAGACAGAGAGACAGACAGACAGACAGACAGACAAATAGATAGACAAATAGATAGACAGACAGATAGACAGGCAGACTTGAAAATAGACTGATCTTAGTACCGGAACTAGATATATGATGTCTTACTCTCTTCGCAGCAATACACCCTCAAGCACATTGTGGGCTTGATCAATCAATCTCCTAGTCTTACCAAGAAAACGCGGCAGCGCCTGCTGCAGTTTGTGGAAGACCCAGAAGGCTTGCGGAACAAAAATAAAAGCTGAAACTCCTTGATTGACGACGCGGTTTATGTGATCTAACTAATCTGACTTTGTCCATTTCATCCCATACATTCCCGTTTTTATTGCTGCTCTTTTCCCGGCTGCTTATGTTTTCCCGTTTTTAGTTCCGATCTGCTTTTTTGTGATACACTACTTACCTCGCGATCGTTTTGTCTCTCACGGTTTTACAGGCCGAAATACACTTACAAATTTCTACATATCTATACAGTCCGTTCGCAGAATGACAGACATACGCACAGACAGACAGGCACACAGACGAACAGGCAGACAAGTAGACAGACAGACAGACAAACAGACAGACAGACAGACAGACAGACAGACAGACAGAGACAGACAGACAGACAGACAGACAGACAGACAGACAGACAGACAGACAGGCATTCAGGCAGGCATTCAGACAGGCAGACGTTCAGACAATCGGACTGGAAACGAATAGTAGCCCATGTGGGCATCTTGTTTGCCGATTTAACTCAAGCTCCATTGTTTCCCGCGATAGGAACACTGCAGTGTCAGTTCACATTCTTCAAAGGCGAAAACTTACCTTCTCTTCTTGCCTTCTGTTCTATCGTGGGAATTGAAGGTTATAATCTCCAAAGTGGCCTAGCCCACTACTGTGGTCTCTTAAACGTTCGAGTCTTTCACCATGGAGAGGATTGTGAGGGGCAGCTGTGATCTGCCGTGGTCACAACGGTTACCAAACATTTGACCGGTCAAAATAGTCAGAAGGAACACCTAATCAAAATTAAGGCATATTTCCCCCGCAATCAATGCATTGATTGACTCGTTTTGATAGTCACGAATACATTTACAATACAGTCGCCGGACTTTGGTTCTACAATCTGCGGAATATGTGTCCTTGCATTGTTTTGTTTCTGATGCAAACAAGGACCGCGGTTATCTCTCTCGTTTTACACGAGACTCAAAACGCCACTAAAGTTTTCCAAATAAAACCGTCACAATTTACTTTTCGATAAAGTAATCAACTGTTTGGTTTGATCACAATACGTGCTTATGTGATAGGGCTTAATCGGCTTGGAACGGGTCTTAACACTTTTCAATTGCCATATAATGAGAAGCGTTCCTTGCTTTAGAGTGTCAGTCTGTCATAAAATACTCTTGCAAGTTTCGGTCAGCGCCAAGATCCCTCAGCCTAGGAAGTAGAAAACAATGGCCACTCAAGGTGCGTTTTCTGTTTCTGTTGCATCGACCTTTAAAATTTGACAGTTCTTGTTGCAGGATACGTGATTCCCGGCACCACCGCCGCGCAGACCGCCCTGATCATCCCGTCGGTGCAGTCCTCGAAGGCCCAACTCGCCAGCAAGGGTGTGGAGTTCTCCGACGTCCTCTCCGGCAAGGTGACCGACCACAACCACATCATCGTGGCGCACCTGCAGAAGCTGGCCGCCGATCTGGCCGCCCAGGGCGACAAGATGGACGAGGTCATCGCGTCCGCTGCCCAGGCCGAGCAGGCCAATCCCGGAGCCACCCTGCCGGGGTCGCCGTACAAGATCGCGGACCTGATTGCATTCTCCACCAAACTGATGGCCGAAAAGCCATCCGCCTAAAGGCCTCGTTCATTTGGCTTCTAAGTTGCTCTTTTTATAGAGATACACGTTAATCGTACGACAGTACGGTACTCGTGCTCTTCCAGCAAATATGATGTGGCCTTCATGCTTACCGGTATACTGCGCTTCAGCACTAGTACCCGTAATATACTACTAATTGTGAGAAACGAGGAATTATCAAAGAACGAACAAACAAACGGACGAACGAACAAACGAACGGACGAACGAACGGACGAACGAACAAACGAACGAATGACCGAACGAACGAACGAACAAAGGAACGAAAAAACGAACGAATAACGGAAGGACTTAGGAGTGAACGAACAAATTAAACAAACGACTGAACGATTAAATGCATGAAGGAACAAGCGAACGAACGAATCGAACACACGGAGGGACGAAGGAGCGAAGGAAGGAAGGAACGATTGAGTGATTAATTGAACGAATCGAAAAAAACGAATGACTCTTCGGGTTCTTGGCGATCCACGTTTTTGACGCGCTTCCTTGAGGGATCTTTTTCGCATTGTCATCTGCGTATTTTTGCTCCGGAAGTTCGCCATTTTTCATAATGTAATCGTCTTCTTTATCGGGTCCACTTAAGCTGTCGCCGGATTCATCCCCTTTAGCCGTATCGGTGTCGATTCCTCCTTCGTCTCTCGGTTCTCGGCGCCACCAAGCTGATTTCGCTAAATATTCTCAGACGTGTCCATGTTGTCGCCCGTAAACGATGGAAGCATGTCCGAAAGATCGCAAAAAAAGTATCTAAACGCTCTCACAAAAGAGTTTTGAAACACTTTATCTACAACAACAAATATTAAAGCAGAAAACGATATGGATGCAAATCAATGGATCGATTGGGGATGTGGTTGTACCCGTATAACAGTTCAATCAATCGATCTTTCACTAAACCTAAAACAGATGAGTCAATTGTAAATACCTTAAATCAACCAATCAAGTTAAATCTTCACCGACCAACCTTTGAGACTTTCCACGATAACATTGCGATCATCCAGCCCTTTTCCCGTCTGCTTGAGCATCGTATAAGCCTCTTTCCAAGTACTTTCCATATCGCACAATTTATTCCGTAACGACGTAACACCCACATCATCTCCGTTAATGCCAGAATCAATAAAAAAACGATGGATTTTTTGGACATCATTTTCGCTGATGTTCCTCGCCTTGATCGACCATTCTTGATTGTTACCGTGTCTTTATAAAATTCCTAGTTTCCAAAACTTCCATTCAGTTCAGGAGGAACTCTTCGCCAAAAGACTTTTAACGCTTCGCCGGCGGCAGCGGTGGCTCCTTGGCAGACGTGGACATAATACGGCTGTAATTGCATTATGTCGGTATGACTAAAATATTTCTCAACAAAAACATTTCTAAAAAATTAGGAAGCCACAGAATCCAAAACCGGAACGAATAAAAAATCACCGTAGAAAAAGGCAAAAATTGCTAGTTTAGCGAAGGCAAAATTCGCGAGCTCAACAAGACGCATTCTTATTCTATTATCTCCTCTAATTGACGTACTAAAATAAGATGGAAACATATAACTTTATGCCTGAACGCGAATATAAAAAAACAAACAAAAAATGTTCTAGACTGTTTACAAAGCAAAAACAAATAAAGCCATCTTCTGTCTCTGAAACTTTTTATGATCATTAAAACGACTTACCGATAAGGTGTGTAAAACCAAAAAAACACTTTTTGCAGATTTGATTGACTAGAATGAAGGGAAATCCGCACCATTACCTCAATCGCCGTTATTGCAACCATCGCTTTGCCGCCACCTCGATTACCGCCAGGACGGCCACAATTAGGAACCTCTGATCCTTATTTTTCCAAAATACAAGTACGAAACTAGCGCGTGGAGCCGACAAACAATTTCTGAAAAAAGTCAACAAGGTCGGTGGAGGAAAACCTTACCGTATACGAAAATGTATAATATTTCTAAAAATTTGTACCAAAACCCGTTGCAAATCTCAAGCATTAGTGGTACTGAGCGTCCATATCGAGAGGCCAGAAAGCAAAATATAACGCCGCAGCAAATGAAAAACTTTTTAGAAGAACAATAGGCCTATACATGAAACAAAGCCATTAGAAGAGTTTTTAAAAAACGAAAAGCAAATTTTATGAATGCCGACGATTGATGCCAAAGTGATTTAACAGATATGGGTAAATTTGCCGAAGTATTGGTAATTTTAAATAACCAGACGAATTTGTTTGGAGAATTAATTTCAAATCATTCGGTTTTTCTTTCAAAACCCAAATTTGATAACGAAGAAGAATTTAAAAATGCTACAGTCAAAATATTTCGTACAGACTGCGGAGTTTTTTATTTTACCAGAAATAATGACACTATATGTGCCGTCGTTGAGAGATTTAATTGCGCAATTGAGAGTTGTTTGTAATTATACACGACTCAGGAGAACGGGTACTGTCAAATTTATGCTTCACCGCACGTATAATGTTAGGCCCCCATCCCAATTAGGAGAAAAGAAGAACCTAACCATTTAAGTTTTTAGACTGAATAACTAAAAAAAATTGTGGTAAGACATTGTTGGTAGTGGAGATGAGAAGTGAAAGGAAGGTATTGTCCAAATTACTGTAAAACACACGCCTATATAGTTAACGATAATTATTTGTTCTTGATCTAACGCACTATTTCTTGCTGACATGGCGAAATTATGTACGTGATAATAGCTGACTTAGTACATTATAGAATGTGAGTGTAAGTAGAATCTATTAACTTTATAGAAATGCGGTAATTTTAAGCCGATGATGCGTACTTGTTGGGTACCACCTAACAATGCCTTCCGTGTTCTCGCGACAGTCCTCCAGTTGCCGTGGGGTGTTTAGAATGTTTCTACTTTCGTGATTCTTAAAAGAATTTTTTAATGTTTGCTTGTGTTGCTTAACCGGGTGGTCCTGCAAAGCAAATAATCCGGTAATATGCGCTTGTGTTTGGTTTCTGAACGAGAAAGCACCCTCCTCTCAATCCTACAAACTTCACATGCACTCTCAAAGTTTGTTGTGAGCCATCCGCTCGCATCTCTCTTTCCTCTCCAATTTGGGTCGCTCCCTCGGTCGTAAGGGTAGCCTCTGTTTTTATGGTCCCACTTCTCCCTTCATCAAATTGACCGTCAACAATTTCGTCGCTCGCTACATTGCTGACATTATTTTCGGCTGCCATGTTTCCATTACCTGGTCGAGCACTCTGTGTTAT
The DNA here is from genome assembly GCA_001579985.1 of Hypsibius dujardini. Classification (NCBI taxonomy): domain Eukaryota; kingdom Metazoa; phylum Tardigrada; class Eutardigrada; order Parachela; family Hypsibiidae; genus Hypsibius; species Hypsibius dujardini. The sequence goes on from LRSR01013457.1 coordinate 7,596, forward strand.
GTTGTTTGTCGTAATGTCGTTGTGGAATCCACCACCATCCGTCAATCTGCCTCCCTCCATAATCCTAGCGAAATCACTAACCTGCTCTTCGGTTCTCCGACTTCTTGCAGTTCGTCGGTATGTGTTTGCGCCCAATCCGCTGAAGGCTAAAAACTTTTTCTAATGTGAAACCATCGGCTTCATTCTACCGGCTGAACTTATAAGGCACCCGTTTGGTCGTAAAAATTGTCATTGATTACCAATGAATTTGAACAGATCTCAAGTGTTGCTGCATTTGAAATGGGTTGTAATCCAACTGCTGGAGCGCTGTTCCACTTGGTCGTTGAATATTGTCCTAATTTTTTGGTAACAATGTTGTCTTCTTCGAAAATTGCCAGCTCCGTAATATGTTTAGCCGAGCTCTGCCACTTGAAAAAATTATGCCGTGTGTGTTGTACTGGCGGTGTCTTCTTTAACTGGCACATTCGCAATTCAAGTGCGTACCAGGAGTAATTATAATTTTAAATGAATTGTGTCCGATTTTGAAGCGTTTTGTGTGATGATGTTTCCGTCCTGACTGTTGAATCCGCATCTTAAGTTTTTTTCAAGTGAATGTGTAGTAGGGGATTTTTTTTGCCTGCACCTTGTCTGTCGATCATCTGGATTTCCGCTCAAATCCTCCATCCACTAAGAGACTCGAGTATTCCTGTGACTACCTTGCGCAATCCTGGTTAATTCTTTGTTTCGTTCTCCGCTCACGTATATATTGACAGCTCGTTGCGTTTTCTAACTCCTCTCGTAGTTGGTCACGTTTCAGTTCGAAGCGAAACACCGCACTGAAATAGAAAATTAGAAAAAGAAATTATGAGTTAACCCAGCATATAACTACGCTAGTTCTGTGTAATTATTGTGCAGCTTTTTGAGCTCCCGTGTGATCAATAGAAATTCTGCATACGCCGGTTTTAACGCCGATGGCATCTTTTGATCCTTTCCAGAGCAAAAAATGCAACTAACTGGCCGATTCACGTCAAGTTTGTCGTTACTCCTTTCGATCACGGTTCAATATACGGTCCATAAGATTTAGCGTTTCATCCGATTAAAATAAAGAAATGCGAAACGTTAAAAGAATGCAAATATGAACCTAATCATTGTTATGAGCTTAAAAAGAGTTAATGAGAATTAGTTCATGTCCACGAAGTGTAGCCAATCCTTTCATTTCATTTAGCCTTTCCGGAACTGCACGAGAAACTGATATTAGAACGCTATCGCTTTTGGCCCGGCCCGACTCCGGTCACGACTGGGGCAGAATGAGTCACTCCTGTCGTGCATGACTCACTCCAGTCGGACCGTGCAGCCTGTCGTTTTTGACTCAAACACATCGAGTCGTATTCAAGTTTGCGGCTCTTCCGAATCAAATCTCCGTTTTGTCATCAAAAAAGCTTTACTACGACAAATAGAGAATTCTTTTAACTATTTTTTGAAACTTTAAATGACTTGACAAACGTTACCGATCAAAAATTATGAGCAGTTTACTGGGGTGCATTGAAGCTGCTGTTTTTACGGTGTAATTCCGCTCCGTTTAACAGAGTGGACGTTCCGCTCCGTTTTTTCCCCGCTCTTTCAAAAGAACATTTATATCCGCGCTTTTTTTATTTGCACACCAATTTGCTTCTGAAATTAAAAATGAAATTACAATGGATATTTGCAGCTATTCTCTTCGCCCACCAACGTTTGCGCTGTTCAAAATCGTATTAGCAACCTGGTGGATTGGTTCTCCAAGCAGGATTTGAAAAATCGTGTCAAAAGTGGAACAGAGAAGCAGTACGGTCGGATGGAAAGATATCTGACGACTATCAACCAGCTCATCAAAGATTTTGACGAATTCACCCAAGAGAAGAAACGGAAAGCACAAGAAAAGAGCAAAGAAGAGAATCGAGTCAGCAAACAAGTCCGCGAAATGGGAGAACAGGACCGAAACCCACCGCCTACAAATGAAAACGAACCGCGTGATTTGGATCAGTGTAGGTAACAATTGATCCGTTGATTTGATGCAAAAATGACAAACCAGTTGATTGATCTATTGATAAAATTTTAATGTACGTTATCAGATCAATCTTTTGATTGATGGATTGATTATTATTTTCAAGTGAACTTATCAGCTCAATAAATAGATGCTACCTTTCAGACAACGAAGCCATTCGATTGGAGAAGGAAGCTTTTTCGGACGAAGGCGGTGCGGAGTACGATTGGGCCGACGAACTGAAATCGCAAATCAATTCAGGCAAGTACTAGTATTCTCATCTTGCACTCTGTCTTCCAATCCATCTTGCCACTTCCACGTTTGAATTGGATATGCATATTTATTACAGGGCTCTTGCCCCCACCGCCGGCAAAGACCGCCAAGCAACATAAAATTTGCTCGGAAAATTGAGATCAGGACTTGATTACTATCATCCAAGATGAGAACGAGAAGAAGTACGCGTTCAAGAAGTAAGCATTGGAGAAGCAAATGGAATTGGAGAATCGAAGACTGGATTTGGAGGAACGGCGACTGGAAGTGGAAGAGTTGAAATGGCAGGCCTTTCTGGCTAAGAAAAACTAATTACTAGTAGTTTCTTTCGCCGGTTTATTCCAAAGAGTTAGAGTTTAATTTTCAATTTACCACAAGGTACTCTTCGAGATCTGGCGGTGCAAAATTAAAGTATTGACTAGTTTGATTATGATACATACAGTTTCGGCAGTTTGTGAGGATTACACAAACACGAAAGATGCGGTTGATTGGTTTTTCATAAAGCTTCATCTGCTTCCGAAAGTCCACAAAACCAAAATTCGAAACCACATCTTTGCCACCCGTCTTGCTTTGTTCGTAGCTGAACTAGCAGGCCGCTCTCCGCTAAAAGACGACTATCATACATAGTTCCTCGTTCCCCGCCATAAATATTACATATAACACCTAAAAGATATACAAAAACATGGAATAAGAACGCATTTCATTGCTAGCCAAGAGACCAATCAATCAGAATGCGTAATTGTGTCAAGTTTTTGAATCAATCAACAGATCAATCAACCGAGCTACATACCGTCAGGGAGCAGAACTGCTTGCCATTTCGTAAAGTGCATCCGCTTATGTCCTGTGGACTGTACATAGGCCGTTGGAAATGAATGGGACGACAAATTGGTTTAGCCGTTCCATCAATGAAGCCAAACACATTCGGTATGACGCCTCCTTCGGCGACAACAGCTTGGGCGTATATGGCAAAGTCTTCCTCTGTCAACCACGTTTGGTTCCAGGACTGCAGAGAAGGCGAGAAACGGTCAACTAGCCGAAGGTTTTTGTAAAAAATTCGTGAAAGGGAATCTTTGTCACGACTAAAAAGCTTCCGGAGCTCAAACCATCTGTTGGGATAAAATAAGCGACGCAACAAAATACAAAGCGCTTCCAACTCGGTCGCTCGGTCGTGTTCTTTTGTACGAATCACATCCGGAATTTTCAGGGCAAGTTGCAGTCGGCGGATATCTTTTTTTTGTAACGAAAATACCGCCAGCATTCGAAATTGATCAGGCGGTAGAAGGCGAATGATCCCTCTTTCCACGAGTCGTCGTATTTCTCGAAATCATCTACACGTTTTCTCCGATTGACTTCTGCACGAATTCGGTAGAACAAACTGCTATTGATAACTTTTCGACTTCGTAATGAATAGAGCGTTGCAAGTCTCATTTTCAGATACTATTGATAAAATAAACAATTTAAAACCGAAAAATGTCTTTTGGAAATGTCAACGCTTTGTGGAACAAATGGGAGATAGAGAACATTATGTCCCAAAATTGCGATTAATATGGTATTACTAGTTTGAGCGCCAACTTGGAACACGGGTGCAATAGCGCTCAACTTGTTCCGAATACGGTTACGGTCCGACCCGTTATCGAGTCGTGGTGGGAGTCGGACCGGGCAAAATGCGATAGCGTTCTATTCTTCGAAGAGTATCTGGTGAACGATAATAGAAGCTATCTTGCCGTCCTCGTGCCCCCCCCCCCTTTAACCTCAAACAAAAAAAATTTTAAATTTTTTTTTAAAAACTTGAATTAAATCATCACCGTCATTTTCCTCTTCGTCGCATTTACTTTGAATCGGGCAAATAAATTATTAAATTAATTTTGTTTAATGACTGCGCATTTTTTGTCACTATTTTAAGTGAATTTAAAAATCATTCCACAATCTTTTAAAAAAAATTACAATAAGGTAGTTTTGAATTCGTCACCCTTATCTAACCGAGTCTTGAGAGAAAAACCATATGATATAAAAATGTTATTCAAACTAGATACAATTTTATCAGGCTTTTAACTTTTGATTGGAACAAAAAGAACCGTTTAACCAAGCTTTAGCAAAATTGAGCAAAATTTAGCATGTTTATCAAGTCGCATTGATACAAGTTATTAGCATAAGCAGTTACTGTTTTTATTATTTTATCTCCGGTGTCTCGACGTGTTCGATCTTTAAAAGTGGCAGCTACCACGACCATACGTTTTGTTTTCTCCGTTCAAATCCCTTCAACAACTACCAACACTATCACCACTAGCTGCACAACTACGACAACGACCACCCTGCAGAAATCTAGCACAACCGCTTGATTCGAAGTTGGGTATTTTCGAGTGATTAGCTGTTTTTTGGCGTCTTGCTTATGAAAATACATATTTCAGTCATTGCTTGCAATTGCCCCCCTCGCAGTTAAAGATTACCGCTTCTAACAACGAGAAAACTGCTGTGGGAGGTGAAATGCTTCGGACAGACAGAAACGGTAGGAACATGCCCTGAAAATTGGTTCAAACATCTTCGGCATAAAATGTAATTGCAACCGGGGCATCTATCAGCTTCTTGTTCAGCTGATTGAACACCAATTTTACCGAGCAACGCCGCTTTCACAGGTAGATTTGGCCTTGTCAAATTCCAGAAACAATTGATTTACATAACAGTGAGAAGAAACAAGTCAAATATTCTATCGAAGAAGGTATCGCTAGACCGAAATCCATCTTCCATGTGAAACCGAAAATAACCGTCAACGAAATAAAACGTCTTGAAAAGTACTTTTTTTAGCCCCAACTTTAATCTAAAACTCGATTTGCCAACACGTTTACAAGGGAATAATTACCAGTGTCAGTCTGAGATCGGGCCGAAATTTGTTTTGTGGATACATACTATCAGACCATGATTTTAAAAAAAATGATTGGTCCCCCACAAGTCCCTGTTCGAGAAGGAGAAAATCGGGGAAGATTTTTATTGCGGCAACCGCTTTGAAGCCTTCACCGTAGCATTGATTGATACGATCACAAAAATTATTTGTTTGTTTGTTTACTTATTAAACGTTTCACGCTAACAAAATTGATGCGCAAATCATTCCACAAACGAGTCGGGGCCACAAAATGGTAACTAGCATCTTCAAATCCGTTCCAACAATAGTTAAAGCAGAGAGCTTTGATACACCAGCCGCAACGGAAAAAATAACAGGCCTGACAATAAATCAGGCAGTTTTCTATCAAGCTAACACTGTCAAAACAGTAGTCGGTTATTGTCTGGAATGTTTTTAATTTTTCCTCGTGATATCCGGCCTTGAAGAAGGTGCACTGTATCTTAGGTTGGAAACGCAGCGAACAGAATTGATTGTGTATGATCGACTGCAGTTTGGTAATATTTTCGCGCTGAGAGAAAGTGATCGACAGGTTATTCAGCACTCCGAAATCCTGGAATCTTCTGACTGCGCTTTTCCAGATGCAAAACAGATAAACATTGCACGGCTGGATGAAGGAAGTAGTCCCTGCAGGGATAGTGAGAAGGCGAAGGGTTTTGCCCGGTGAAATGATCTTATCGATGGCTTCTTTTTTATCACTCTTAGCGTCAAGTAAAAGGGTGCTGTCCTTTTCTGCAAAAGGGAGATAATCTTCCGCAAACCAAGCCTGAATATGTGCTTTTGTCCGCTTTCCCAAACTGGAAGCGACAGCATCAATGTTGTTAGCCTTGAACATGTTTTTTTGCACCATTTTGCCCAATTCTCCGCCAATCTCGTGAAAAAAGAGCAGCACCTGTGAAAAAACGTGCACCCTGTACGTCGCACGTTATGGTAGGTTGGATCGTGTACGATGCGTGGTTGCATTGATGGATTGGACTCTACAAAGAACGTGCTTCTCTTCCTTGATCGCCAAGGTCCGACCCGAATCCAGCTCTCGCTTGAAGCCTGACTGGTCAAAATTGGCGAAAGCCGCCATGCCCTGCCAGAAAAGTTTGTTGTTGAAAAAAATATGGACATAAAAACTGAATAAATAATATGTATGAACTGAAAATTCAACTGATCACTCAAGGATTAGCAGAGAAAAAAACAAACACAAGAAAGACAAACAGCAAACAGACAAACAGACAGACAAACAGACAGACACACACACACACAGACACACACACAGACACACACACAGACACAGACACACAGACACACATAGACACAGACGTACACAAACACACACACACACACACACACAGGGATGGACAGAAAAACAATATAGATATAGGAATCTGATTAACCATACCTAATTTTCAAGATGAGGTTTTGCTACTTCGGCTAGAAACCTGTCCGCAATCTGCCGCAGGCCGACTTGCTTTTCGCTAAAGCTTTTGTTACGAATTTCTTCACTTTTCGAGAAACAGTTTAAGTTTTTTTCTAGAAGTTCTGTACTGAAGATGGGGAGAAGATGAAATTTGAAATCTGGATGTCATCTTTCTTGTTCGCCATCAATGCCCACCTCCGAATGTCAAGGTCATGGACGATAACCCTAATCAAAATTAAACGCAGCATTATAAGAAGCATAATTGGGAAGACAATAAATATTTTAACAACGACATTAGCGCTAGATACCGCCGAACACGACGAAACGAATGTTTATAAAATACTATACTACGATATTTCCGTACATATCATCCCAGGCAGCAACGAAAAGCTCTTGCGTTAATTCAAAAATCCTTCACTGTCGTTTTCTGACCGGAATCGGCAAGTTTAGCCCAACGGTAAAGCGCCTTTTCGTTCGGAAGCCTATTAAAAGCATGCTGCTCCGTTGTCCATTTGAGCTTTTTCTTCCTCGGCTGGCCGTTACTTTCTCTCCAAAGCAGCACCGTTTTCTGCTTATACTCAAGATCAACGATGTCGACCTCTTTGGGCTCCTCCGGTGTGTGCTGATAAAACGAGTCCGACATCGGTTGGGAGTGCAATAGCGAAGGCAGCGGTGAGTTCAGCAGTGTCTGCTCTTCCTCTTCTAGATAGCTCATCAGATCCGCTTCTTCGACCGTGCGGTCTACGAAATCGTTTTCGAATTCCAGCATCGTGTTAAAAAAACGTGCAAATCACTCGATTTCGGACTAGAGTTTAGCAAGCCTACGGAAATAACGCTGATTAAAGCATTTGAGAATCATTCTTTTCAATCAACCAATCAAATTACAATCACAACGTGTTTATTTATTTTAGAACTAATATTATTTAACACCCTATCAGATTGGCGATTTTAATCTTGAAAACGAAAACCATGCATTTTTCACCATAAAAAACATAAAAATTTTCTAGTGGTTTTGTTTTGTTTTTGTAAAAATCATCTTGTGCATGCGGTAAGAAAAAGAAAGCAAAATGCCACAATCAGTTTTTTATGGCTTACATCGTATTTGCTCCGCAAGTTCTCTTTCGTGGTCATTCACTCTGCTCTTCTGCCAAACAGTTCCGCCGTACATTTTAAAAAGCAACTGGATAACATTTAGCGACTTGATTTCAACCAGTATTGCAAACAGAAAATGCAATGCGATGTATAGCAGAGGCAAAAAATTTGGACAAATATTTGAATGCGGTATATGACAACAACAAGGTTTTGCAAAATCTCGAACCTGTGAATAATTAATCAATCAAGGTTATTGCGAAAGCATTAAAGTTGCTGCCGCAATAAGAATCTTCCCCGATTTTTTCCATCTCAAACAGGGAATTGTGGGAGACCATTCATATTTTAAAATCATGATTTGATATCGAGTATTCACAAAAAAAATTTAGCTCCATCTCAGACTGACACTGGTTGAAATTCCATTGTTAACTTCAACAGTGTCTTTTTCTCTATGTTAATGCTAAGTCCGGACCCGTTGGAAAAATTACCGAAACAATTAAGGTTGTCGGCTGAATGTAAAAAAAACGTTGGAGCCAAGTCAGCGAACAGCAAGAAGATAAGGCTCCTTGTATTGAGCGAAGACGGAAGCAATCGAACCGTCAATTTCCAGATTCGCAATAGGGACGTAAGTCAACTGGAGAGAAACAGAGGAACGTGAAAGCAAACAATGAGACAGAAAGACAGACATGTTAATCGTAACGGATACTGTGGACAACGCCCAAGAAGTTCTCATATCCAATCAATTTAGCTGTTTAACTCACTAGTAACTCATAGACCTTTATGGAGTACTGCCTATTATTTTGTACATATATGCATACATTATTTGTTGCACAAATTAGCTGATTATTAATTTTTTTTAATGATTTATTCTCTTCAATTAGATTAATTTCTAATGCCGAATGTTTATTATTACAGTAATACGTGTAGGAACTATGATTATGTTTATTATTATGAGTTCTAATGAAGATTGATCTTATATTTTAGTTTTGTTATTCATTATTAAATATTAGGTTTATTTTAACGATAAGAAACAATGACATAATATTTTAACTAACCAATGCACGCTTCGTTCACTTGCGCTCAAGTCAGTAGCCAGGCTCACAATCGTTCTGGCAAACCGATGGTTGGTTGATTTGGTAGTAGTATCAGCGTCTCATTTTTTTTATGGCTATAAACCCATGAGTAGTTTTTTTTATAGGTAGGTGTTAAGTTTTACTATAAAAAAAATCACACACGGTTAATTGGAGTAGTGACGGGCATCTATGTTTGTAATTTGTGTAGCTTATTGGGATGTCTTAGGTGATTGATCGATTGGTTGATTGAGTCATAAAATGTTATTCATGGAAAGCTTCAGCTCAGATTCCACCGAAAACAATTCATTGCATGAATAATTTTTATAATTTTTGATTTTCTTATTTATTTTTCCTAACTCGGTTTTTAATTTGCTTTCTATTTTTTCAGCAACGATAACTGCAATCAAATGGTCGAAACCATCAACTATCGCCTAAATCGTCAATACTCCTTCCTAATTGAAAACGATAATGAGGAGGACCCTATGTGCAAGGATAACAAAACATTTGTTTGTGATCACAAAGATATGCTGATGGAATATCTAGAGAACCACTTTGAGTATTTTCTTATTTTTTTTATTTGCCTCTTTTGCTACTTTTATTTGCTATTTTTATTACTCAATGTTTTTCTCACACCAAAAAATATAGTTGGCACCAAATTAGAGGATGTACAGTGGATTCTTGATCAAATTCTATCCTCTCGTCGCGCTCTTCTGGATACAAGAGCTTCATGTCGGATTTGCGCTTCCAGCGCTCCACAACGACTTTTTTCATTTTGTGGACTAACAAAATCTGCGATGAAATCAGATATTCCAGAGAAACATTATACCGCCTTCTGTTTACTTATTCATTTTTCATTGTATGATGCCATGTTACACTTCTTCTGACTTATGCTACGTTCATATTCCATGTCAGATGCGAAATGTCAGGATATTTGTGCATAGTCATTGTCAGACGAAAGTTTTGCGAGTTTTGCGAGTTTTGCGATACCGTTCACCAAACAATGCGAGATGCGAGGATATTTAGCCACTATGCACACCTACAACAATTCAATCAAGCTACGACTGTAACAATGAACTTGACACTGTACAAATCCGTTTCTTGATCGGCCTCTTCCACGAAAAACAGTTCGTTTATAAAACTAAATCGACATCGTCGCCGTCTTCATCAAAAACAACATCTTCGCCGGATAAAGCATCGCATTCATCGTCTTCACCATACACCAACCCAACAACTTTTTCAGCCGCTGATCCATTAATTTGATCTTCATCAATTGTTTCGGACTTGATAAAAATTTTCCGACTAGGGACGGGCTGACTTTGGCCCAAGCTCGCGAGACGAAACCGATGAAGTCTTGTCGGCCGGGTTTTTTTAGGTATCCACTCTTTTGAACGAAGTATTATGTCAATCGATCAATCATCGCTTCAAGGAATTTGAAACTTTTTTGTTGTAGTCAATCAAATCAATCAATGGCTGATACGCTTCGAGCGTTGGGTCTATTCAATCGATCAATCAATTATTCAGATTATCATTAAACGTTTATTTAAGTCAATAAAATCAATTAAGTCTTCAAACCCTCCTTAAAAGCGAACATTAACTGCGTCAATCAAACAAGCAATCGCTGATTGCCTTTTATTCATTTTTTGTACGCTAAATTGGTCGCGAATCAAATCAAATTTGTCTCCGTATACCGAGAAATTATTTTTGATTCACTTATGGTCTATATCTTCATTCCACCAAACACTTTTTGAGCTGGTTACTATTAAGTTTTTAAGCAGAATGAGGGTCTTTAAATCTTGTTCGACAATTTCCTTGTATTCACAGCCCCCCTGAACACGACCAAAGCAGAACCCTTCCACTCGTCCGCAGCCATGAGCAACGCGATGGTAAAGCCCGGAGCTTTTTCTCTCCTGGAGATAAATACCCTCAACCTTATCAATGAAATCAGAATTAAACCCTATAAATTGAAAGATGTTTGTGATCTCTTGATTGATTGATTGCCAAAAAAAAACAAAAAAAGATCAATCAATCCACAAGAGCCTAGTATACTTTATCCTGCTCGCTAAATGTAGCTTTTCTGAAATCATGCGTGATCGCACGATAACAAAAACGGAAACGATTTTTTAAATTCGACACCCAACGGTCCGAGGTCTTGAATTTTGTATAGGACTGCCGCTTAGCCATTGCAAGAGCTACATCCCTGTTGTCGCAAAGACGCACAATCCGACATTTTGCTCTTTGTTTGCAGATCCAAATGTTCCCTTTTGATTCCAATTCAGGGTAAGAAGCGGTAAGTTTATTGCGAGACTTGGGGGAAGAATTTCATTCCTGAAGTCAGGAAATTTAAAGATGTATGTAAATGACGCCATTTATTCGATCAACGGCATGTTATCTATTTAGAATAACAAGATCCTTCAATAAAAAATCAATCAAATTCTGACAGTTCACATAACATCTCAATAAATCAATCAAGTTAAGGCTCAGCCACGTCTGCATAGTGCTGAATGGGAGACCGTCTAGTTTGGGGAATTTTTTCTGGGACAGGCCGGAACGCCGATACCGAGCAATATATCGCATTTTTTCTTCTTACGTGTGATGATTATAATTTACCATTTTAAAAAGAGGCAAATCAATAAATCTATAGCTCTGTATTAATAGACGGCTAGATTGATTTTAACGAATGTTCTGTTAAACCGAACGCGGTTTCTCCGAAATTTGCGGCAGTTGCAGTAATCATGATCTAGTTCCACCAAGCAATGCGTCAGCTCGTGACTTCGACATTTGATGGCAGGACAAACCCTTTCATAATCTTGTCAGTTTCCCTGACTTTGCGGCTTCTTTGAACACGACCAGTGCGGGATATTTGTAGCCGTCGGTCTGAATTGTTAGGGTTATCGTAAAATCTTTTTTTTCCGTAGGCGGCCGGATGCTTTGCCTTATCATGGGAACAAAAAAAAAGGAGAAACAGTGAGCATTGGTCTTTTCGATTGATTGTCTAACATGCGAAACGTTTTAAACGTGATCATTAAGAATCTAATAATTTTTTCAGGGAGACTGCCAAATGCACGTGTTAGCCTGCACAGTCATATTAAGCAGTCACCCTGTGTTATGTTTATATTGTTTTTAATTCATCGTTGCTATTCTAAACGCTTCTTTTCACCCGCTTCACGCCAAATGGCGAGATCGTAAGGCAATACGGATCCATTACAGAACATAATTAATCCATATTCAACAGATCGTTCAATGGAAGGTTGAACGCTGAACAATTTTCTTTTTGATATTCTGCCAGAAGTCTGTTTGCGTTTCTTATCAATCAGTCAAGCAACAATTTATATATTTACTGTTTTGATCACTTAATCAATCTGCTACATGAAATGCGCACAAAACGTTCTTCCAATCAACCAGTCAATTGATTGCATTACGAAAATATTTGTCGCCTGTCGTTCAATCAATGCATATCATGCGTTGCATACCTCGTCTTCTTCGCTGAACTTCGTTTTTTGGGAATTGTTGGTCATCTTTCGATTACCCAGCCGAAATCGTTTCTGAATTATAAAGCCAGCCAGAGAAAACTTTGAACTTGTCGTGGCTGTAATGCTTCGCGAATGGCAAGGCCTTTTTCATGATATTGGGATGGCGAACCACTCAATCTTTAGCCCTGTCAAGCAACATCCAAGTACTTGGCTAGGCTACCAGTATGGGATAATCTGGTTTACGAAATGATCTTACTTGAGGGAAAAAATTCTGTTTCCTAGGGCAAATAAAAGTAAAATAAGGGCATTTACTGTCAATCAGCGAATCAAGCCATCATAAGCGTGTCATTAAAAAATGCTCACAGAATGCCGTTGCACAAACTCCTTCTGGGACGAATTGGAACGGTGAAAGCGCTCAACAATCCGTCTCTTCTTTTCTTCTGTGTAGTGATTATATTTTGCCATTTTGGCAATAAAAACATTTAACGAAGGGCTACAAAACGACCGTGAATAAAAATCTATCGGAGAGAAAAGGCCAAAAAACACCAAAATTATAGCCTGTGTAAAATTCAAGCAATCGACAGGTGTAATCTTGTGGTGGCCCTAATTTTGCAATTATTCAAACGGGTTGGTTTGTACCGCCAGCATGAGCTTGTGGCGCAAATGATCTCGATTCTACAGTATTGTTTACAGTGGGGCCTCCTCTGATTCAACATATTATTCTGACCCATTTGAATTAGCAGAATTTCAATCAGAGGTGAGCAGGCGGAATTACTGCAATTAGAATTGTTTGTGCAAACGGCAACCAAACGGACTAACAAACAGACAGACAGACAAACAAACAGATAGACTAAAAAACCAACAGACAGATGAACTAATAGACAAACAACCAAATCGACGAACATGCAAATAAACAGGCAGGCAAACAGACTGTCTACATGAGAAATAAATCTGTTTGCTACATGAACATGTCGCAGGCCAAAAAGACTGTCTAGAGCGGGAAGCCGTTTCGGTAAACAGGAACCGTTTTGGCAGACCGTTCTTCCATTCGCCATTGTTGCATGCGCCGCAGCAACCCGTGATTTTATTCAGATTGAGAAAGCAGCCAGCCGAGTCGGTCTAAATCTCCTTCCCGTTCGCGACGCATTCCGCAAAGATGCGATGCACCTTATCCTTCTGAAAAATTATTTTTTACCTTCTCATCCCGCATGCCCCAATCGGTATTACCTCTCCCATAAATCTGCGTGATGCCCCGCAGACACCGTCAGGGTAGCCGATCTCTCCGGGACCTCCCAAGACGACTCGTATGTGCCGCAAATACACTGAGATGGCCTTTTCTATCAACGTGCCCAAATCCGAGACCGTCCATTTACTCAACCCTGTTAAGGCGATAATTACCATTTGGGTGTAAATCTGCCAGGCGCACATCTGTGCAATGAACCACAGGAATGTTTGGATGCTAATGTGGCTGCTCTCGAGAATTCTTCATACCCATTGGCAAGCTGCCTTTGCAGTTATTGTAGCGGAAGGCGAAGACGTCTTTCTTCTTGCTGATAGACATTGCAGTCGAGTACTGCGGGCAAACGCTTTATGTTTGGCACATCCCGCAATCTTGTAGCAAAACTAGAATCTACCAATCAACCAAATTATCATTTATTTTAGACATAAACTGACCAATCCCGGCAAAAAAGAGTGCAATCCCCACGGAGATCTCTTTCATGCCATCCCAGGTCTGGCGTCCGACGAGGACAAGTAGTCCGCCATTCAAAGAGAGCCTCGACAAAAACGCAAGGCAAAATTTTGCAGACTAACATTTGCGGCATTAATAATGTCTATTAAATGATATTATGACGCTGTGAGCAGAACAAAAAAAATCAATCGATTGATTGCCCGGCATAGTCAATCAACCAAACAATCAACATTTATGCATAGCGAACAGATTCCGTACGTCATAACTCTGCCCCCTGACTTTTGATCAAAATTGTGCTGAAACCATTCGATTCAAAATTATCGAATGAATTGAGAATGATTGCCAAAATTCGAATTTGATTAGTGGTTCTGAAGCTCACTTTTACTTACCGCTGAACAGAAAACCACATGCAACAAGAGCAGGTGAGTAATTAATCGGCCTGCATCTTGTCGCAGCAGAGGGTATTTCAATACGATGCTGAGGACAAGGACGCTGGAAATCACACCGAAGAAGCATAATGTCCAGGCAATGAGTCGTCACGCTGTAACTACCGGATCTCGCCCCGTGACGCTAATTGTGGACGAATTTTACGGTGCCATGCAGGAAGGGTCATCGAATGGTAGTTTTCTGTTTATACCCACACGCCAGAAATTTTGGTTTGCTTTAACAGAATCTTATGTCATTTTCAAAACGCTAAATTAAAATAAAATGCAGAAGAGCCTGGGTTCTCAAAGAATAATGAGGACTCCTTAAAGCAGGCATATGGTTAGTTTTGTATAATAATGCTGCCATGGGATAATGGAGTAAGAATTTTGGCTTGGTCTGTTTGTTTGTCTGTCTGCCGGTCTGTCTGCCTGTCTGTCTGCTTATCTGTTTGTTTGTCTGTTTGTTTGTCTCTGTCTCTTTCTCTCTGTTTCAATTTCTGTCTCTCTGTTTCTCTGTCTGCCTCTCTGTTGAGCGATTTGACTAAACAAGATTGCGGAAAAGATAAGGCATTATCAATTCTGCTCGGTGGTTGACTGACTGTCTGAATATCTTTCATCTATCTCAGCCAACTGCATGATGATGACCTTGGTGATTTGATTGACACTGATGATCGATCTCCGGTAAAGAGCTGTCTGAAAGGTACATATTTTTGCGTATCATGAGGAGTCAGGCCTGTCCCTCTTTTGGCAAACCCTTTCTGTTTTGCCGAAAGCGAATCACTAGAAATGCAAGTATAATGAGACTTCTCCGATATATCTTGACATAATATTTTTTTCCCCATAATCCAACTGGAAATTTATTAAGAAAACAATCTGCTAATTTGGAGCAGGTCCAAAGGTCCAGACAATCACGGCTGAAAACGTGCGTGGGAGATTCGGCGGCGGCGGCTTTGAGATGGATTGAAGTGAGGTTTTTCACTGGAGATGACCAGCAACCAGCAACATCCTCCATCTGAAATTTGTCCTACAAATGTTAATCAAAATCGAAGATCTTACCGTAAATATCATCGACTCGGTTGGCTTGGAATCTCACTTTCAACAACCTAGAATTAATAGTAAAGTTTGGACATTAGATTTCCTAAGGTTATTAATAGTGTTGTTTAAATCTTTGAAATTGAATTTTTGGCAGGGTGCGTACTACACGGCAGGATAAACCTGCACGTTGCACCGTCTTCTATTCTGACTAAAGCAACCACAGCCGCACCAGGCAACTCAATGTTTTTCACATACTGATTAAAGTATTTCAAACGTGAGCTAACAGTCATTTTAATTGAAAATGTTAAATGTCATCGATTTTAAATTTAATTTAAATTAAAAGTTATTAGTCTTAAAAAGGATTTAAATAATATTAAACATTTACTTTAATTTAAAATAAAAAATGTTTAGGTAATTTAAATTATATTTTAAAATATTTCAAACAAGACTGACTAAAAATCGTTTTTAAGAAAATTGTCCCATGTAAGCCTAAAATAATTTGCTGTATTATTGTGTGTGTGATTACATGTATGGATAAGTATGCAACTCGGCGTGTAATTAGTTCTACAACAGGGCGCATCACTAGTTCTGCAACAGAGCGTACATGTAGGCGTTCAACAATTAACACATTTTATCCCGCTTAAAGGGATGCAATTCTGTGCCTAGATTTGGATAATTCCGGCTTTTTACCTGTGGAAGCTCTCAATAAGGCCACTACTTGACATCCGGCTGCCTGGTCGACGTACCAAAGTCCCTTGATCAACACGGCTGAAATAGTTGTACTCCAAATAGCCGCGTATGTCGCTGAAAGATTTCAGTTCTACACGGAGATTGCGAAAAGATTCGGCATAGGCTTTTTCGGTACGTCCTTACATGACCGCTCGGAACATAGATTTCAATTTTCGTTTAGCAGGCATGTTCTTCATATTTCGGCTATGAATGCCGGCATAAACATTTTTCAACACGTGCCAGATGCAGATAATTTTGACGGCTTTGTGTATGACATTGTTCTGCCAGGCGTCGTAAAAGGCTGGCGCGTCGTCTGAAAGAAAGTAGTGGACACCGAGATTCTGGATTTGCGGCAAAGCGTTCGAAAGAAGATCTCCATTGACCGTGTCTTCGTTATTGATCAAACAATGTGCTACTGAAACTCCTCGTTCTCTGTCATCCAGGACCATCAGTGTGACCAGATAAATTTTTTTGTATCGCGTAATATAATGCATAGCATCAATGCAAATTCCTTTTCTGCCATACTGTTGAAGCACGTCCCGCTAGGCCTGCGTCTGGATAACGGCAACAAAGTGAGTCTCCGTCATCGTTGGAATCCTTCGACTGGTTCCATGACGTTTTTGAAGAAAAAAAGAGTGCGGTTTTCAATCTCGACTGTTTGTTGGCGGTAAGACTCGGCTCGCAGGCAGTGAAAATCACACGCGCTGTTAGGAAAATATTTGAGGTAGAGTTTCTTCCAAATATCCTTGTAGTGTAAGATAAATTCTTCGTGTTTTTTTTCTCCTATTAATGGGAAAACAATTGTTGTGGCTTAATACGGCAGTGTACGTTATTCTTCAAATCAGCGTCACATACATGCATTCTACTAGTTATATGTCTAGTCATACGCCTAGCTAAATAGCTTCAGTATTATTACATCAAGAAAGGTTGCAAAAAACATAATTCTTAATGAAGACATCTTACAGCAGTTGAGCTTGTTTAAGTGTGAGTGTAGAGAATTCAGATACCAATGCTAAAACTGTACATTTTTTGTTTGGAACCACATTTTTAAAAATGAAACACATTCGTGCTTTTTTGGTATGCGTCATATGCAGCTTTTCGCATGTCAATGAGAACCGTGCGTGGTGTTACGTGAAGATTCAGCCGAGCCGCAATTTTATGCCTTGACCCGTTAACGTCCAATGGCGTACAAATGTCGACAGAGCGATCTTTGATTTTTCATTCGCAGAGCGTTCGATCAATTTTGGCAAACTAAACTCAACTTACTCCAAGGTGTTTGACAAAATGTGATACGGTGACGCGCTCCCGCAACTTGAACGTCCTAATCTCCACCTGGAAGCCTTACTGATCATGAGTTACTTTCAGATGATCCATGAGCTGATCAACACAAGCCGACGCAAAGTTGCAGTTCATTTCGTGACATTTGTGGTCCGAGAAGTAACCGCATCGGAGTGAGAAGCACTGGTAGTCAATCAAGGAATCAACCCGGCAGTTGCAAATAATGAACCAACTATTCAATCAAGCAATAAATCGCAGAACTTAAATGCGCAATAAGCTTTTCATTCACAGATCACTTAATTGAGAAATTTTAGCGTGAGTACTGGAATAAATTCGGCTAATTTGTCGTTTATTTTACACCGCCATTTTGGCGATTTTTTGTCTAAACGCAGTTTTGTCACATCACATTCTTTCTCCGGATGGGCGTTTTTCTGATGGCATACCAGAGTCTGCTTCAGAGAGAAATTCCTAATTATGCCGTGCACCAGAAAAATTGTACATGGATGCAATGACATTATCAAGGCAGAAGGCATGGTTCATTCAGAAATGATAAAAATGAAAGCATAAATTAATCATAATCATAAAAAAATTTCAAATCAAATTTTCGCGTTGGAGGACTTGAATATTCTCGGCCAAACGGCTCACGCACACTGAGCACTAAACCGCGGTTTCGAGCCGACCGATGACACCTAATGTTGAGAGCTGTGTGCATGCTGGCGTCAGAAACATAGGCATAGCTCCGCCCCTTTGTCTCCAAACAAAATTTGACTAATGGCAATCGATTTCAAATAAATTTTTGGATGGGATATGGTCCATACATTATATAGGCGGGGTCTAACTATAGTTTTTTGCTGTGTAAGTTTAGGTCAGAAATAAGTTGGGACAATTTGCGCTGTTCAGCTCGCCATGCATTCAAGCTCATATGGCGTGGCATTCACGACAAACTCAATCGCAGTTGAAATTCAAGTTCTTAAAAACAATTTCCCCATTCTTCGTCTTCATCATGACCAACCGCGGTGCGGGCGACGAGTTGATCCTCCACACGGAGGATGACTTCGAGGATGAGAGCCTGCAGGAACGCCTGCTCGGCCTCACGGAGATGTTCCCGGAAGTGGTGCGCGACACGACAAGTAAATTGTGGGAACTGTCAAAATGGAGCACCGCAAACTTTTACCACTACACCCGGGAGATCCTCTGGGTGGTCGCTTCATCGGCAGTCATCCTGGCCCTGCCGGTCGCGCTCGAGGTGGAATCTCTGCAGATTCAGGAGGCGCAGATCCAGCAGCAACGGCAGATTTTGTTGGGACCAAAACCGGGCGGAGCTCCTCAAATCGGAGGAGGAGGTCTTCCCGGCTCGGGCTTGCCGATGATGCCGCCGCCCCCGCCGAAGTAGATGAATCAGAAGGCCAGTGGATTGATCTATTTTATTCAGGTGAACTAGTGAGTGTGTGTGGTGTTGGAAAAAAGTTTCGGGGAGCTTTGCTACAACGGTTGTGGTGGATGATCGCTACTTTTATCATCGCCGGAAATTTCCTGAACTTGATGAATTTTTTATTTTATTCTTCCTATGTTGGGTGCGAACGTGGCAATTTGTTTTGTAATAATAATGGTTTCTTTCGGTTGATCTAAACACCTCTCGGGTCGGATGAGGTGTAACTGGAACTCCCCGTCACTGATCAATCAATCGATCACTGGGCTACACGCTAGGCTTCTGATTCACAATTCCTCGCCACTGATCAATCAATCGACCACTGAGCTTCACGCTAGGCTTTTGATTCACAATTTCCCGTCACTGATCAATCATTCGATCACTGGGCTACACGCTAGGCTTTTGATTCACATTCCCCGTCACTGATCAATCATTCGATCACTGAGCTACACGCTAAGCTTCTTAATCACAATTCCCCGTCACTGATCAATCAATCGACAACTGGGCTACACGCTAGGCTTTTGATTTACATTTAGCGTCGCTGATCAATCAATCGACCACTGAGCTACACGCTAGGCTTCTGATCGAGAAATAAAGCGATCAGTCAGAACTCGGAACCTGTGATTGATTGATGAATTAGCATTATGATTTCGAACGGTGTCTCAGTTGTTCCTACTTGCAAACGCCGTGTTCTGTCGATTACAGCTTTTATGTTTGACACATTTGTGTGGCAACAATTGGTTATTGCGTATCGTTCGAATTAGTCTGATTCTGTTGGTATTACGACACGCCGTTTCAAGGATAACAGTTAATGTTCTGTAGTTAAGCAGTAAATGTTCCGTAGTTAAGCAGTAAATGTTCCGCACTTAAGCAGTTAATGTTCCGCGCTTAAGCAGTAAATTTTCCGCAGTTAAGCAGTAGATGTTCCGTAGTTAAGCCGTAAATGTTCCGCACTTAAGCATTGAATGTTCCGCAGTTAAGCAGTAAATGTTCCATTTTCGCTGTCAGCTGTTTGGGTTCTCTGAGCTCGTTGTGGCGCAATCCCGCATAATTTCGCTCATTTTGTTGATTTTTGTTGTATCGAAAATGGAAGGCGAGGAAATACCAGGGATTATTGAGGACCTCACGCCGTCGTTGAAAAATCTCACGCAAAAGTTTGGTGCCATTCCGGAAACTGCGAATGAAGTACGTACGAGTGAGGGGCTCTGAAGCGAGACAGCTTCAATGTAGGAAGAGCTGATCCGCGTCATGGCATGCGGCTCAAATTTGCGGATTAATTTTTTTTTCTCGGTTCTTTTTTCGGTTCTTTCATTCAGCCGCTGCAAAATTTGGCGAGAGTTCACATCGAGTCCTACAATTTTGCTGTTGGAGACGGCCTTCGGTTTGCGCTGAAGGTGCGATGAGCAGAGAGGATTTCTTTTTCGACAGCGATTATTCCGTTGGAATTTGTTTTTAGGATATTCCCATCCAGCGGATAAAGTTGAAAAATGGAAAAGTTATTGGACTGCGAATTCGGGAGGCTACTCTGTCGCGTCCGGAAGTGGCTAATTCCAGATCTAATTCGTCGCATTTGCTGCCGAGTGAGGTGAGTAAACTGAGTGTCAGTATGACTGTGCTGGTGTACGGTTGATTGATGAATTGAGGTCGTTGAATTGAAGACTTTGCTGTGACTTGATTGATTGATTGATGAATTGAGCTCGTTCAATTAAAGACTTGTTGCTGTGACTTGATTGATTGATTGATGAATTGACGTCGTTGAATTAAAGACTTGTTACTGTGGATTGATTGATTGATTGATGAATTGAGGTCGTTCTATTAAAGACTTGTTTCTTCCAGTGGATTGATTGATTGATGAATTGAGGTCGTTGAATTGAAGACTTGTTGCTGTGACTGGATTGATTGATTGATGAATTGAGGTCGTTGAATTAAGACTTGTTGCTATCAGTGGATTGATTGATTGATGAATTGACGTGGTTGAATTAAGATTTGTTACTATGAGTGGATTGATTGATTGATGAAAACTAATATTAGGAGCATTTTAAATATAACTTCTTTCACGTACATTTTGGGGCATTGAATTTTCTTTTCAATTTAAGAATTGAAGGATAATGATACGGGGCTCTGATCTGCTTGGTTTCAGTGCCGGCAGCGAGGTGTTTCGTACTCTGGCAATATGAAACTCAAAGTGGAGTGGACGCTTGATGGGGAGCATCAAGGCTTTTTTGAGAGGCCTGGTGGCGAAGTGCCTATTATGGTTCGAGTAAGTCTCCTTCTTCGCTCTACGAAGCTCCGTTAAGTCCAACCGCAGCATTAAAATCGTTTTTAACTTCCAGTCTAGCCATTGCCATTTAAAAAACAGCACCCCGAAGATGATGGTTGATCGCGGCGAAGAAGAAAATGTAGGAAACCTTCATTCCCTTACTTCTCCTTTTTGGCCACGCCTTATGGAATGGACGGTCTGCTTTTTGATTGTAGGAATTCGGCGGGTACTTCATCATCAACGGAAACGAGAAGTTGGTGCGGCTTCTTGTGACTCAGCGAGCAAATTACGTACGTACATCTGCCTGTCTGTTAGTCTGCCTGTCTGCCTGTCTGTCTGCCTGTCTGTCTGTCTGTCTGACTGTCTGACTGCCTGTCTATCTACCTGCCTGTCTGTCTGTCTGACTGTCTGTCTGTTTGACTTTCTGTCTGTTTGACTGTCTGTCTGACTGCCTGTTTGTCTGACTGTCTGTCTGTCTGTCTGTCTGCTTAACTGTCTGCCTGTTTTTTCTGAAGCCTATGGCAATCAAGCGGTCAAGTTGGGCCAAGCGAGACAAATATTACACGGAATTCGGAGTGACTCTCCGGTGCGTCAAGAAGGACGGAACCTCCAATGTGAGCTTTCTTTGCTGTTTCTAGAATGCCATGTGCTTTTATGATCAGTTGGTTTTATTTCAATTTAGACAAATGTTTTGCATTATCTTAACAACGGAAACTGCATCCTCTCTGCCCTCATCAACAAGGAGCCCTTCTACATACCGGCCATGATGGTGATTCGCGCGTTGAGTCCACGCTCGGATCGGGAGATTTACGATGAAATTATGAAAGGCCAAGAAGACAACAACTACCTGCAAGGGTGAGTTTTTTTTTGTGAAAAATTAAAAATTGAATTAAAAACTAATTTTTTTGTAATTTTTTTAAATTTTTTTTTTGAAAAATTTAATTTTTTTTTAAAACTTTTCCGTCTTTTCTCAGCTTGCAGTTTATTTGGTTATAACGACTAGGCTTCGATTTCAGGCTTGTTCGCGGGATGCTGCGACAGCTGCAAGAGGAAGACGTTCACACGCAGGCAAAAGCGTTGCGGTTTATCGGATCGGAGCTGCGGTTCAAATTCCGTGAGGCCGAGTTCATGACTGATGAGGAGATTGGCGTGACGTTTCTGCGCCAGAGTGTCTGCATCCATTTGGATAAATTGGACGACAAAATGCGGCTACTGACGTATGACATTTCCTAACATCTCTCGCGAAACAGTTCAATCAAGTAGCGCTTTCTCACTTCGGGACATTTATTTTTCAGATTCATGATGCGGAAGCTGTTTGTCTTTGAGAGAGCCGGATGCGCGGCAGAAAACCCCGACAGTCCAATGAATCAAGACATCCTCACGTCTGGGACAATTTTTCTTACAGTTCTCAAGGTGCGTTTGCAGGAATTGTCTGTCTGTCTGCCTGCCTGTCTGTCTGCCTGCCTGCCTGCCTGTCTACCTGTCTGTCTGTCTGTCTGCCTGTCTGTCTGTCTGTCTGTCTGTCTGTCTGTCTGTGTTGTGTGTGTGTCTGTGTGTGTGTCTGTGTTGTCTGTGTGTCTGTCTGTGTGTCTGTGTTGTGTTGTCTGTCTCGGTCTGTAAGTATGACTGCCTGTCTGCAGGAGCGTTTGGAGGTTTTGGTGCGCAATGCGACACTGGGGATCCAAAAGTTCGCTGAAAAGGCCGGCGATAAGTTGAAGCTGACCACTCAGTTCATCTCAGAGGAATTCGCGCGATCCGGCGTCATTACCCGTGCCATGCAGTTCTTCCTGGCGACCGGCAACCTCAACCCTAAATCCCTGGTCCACCTCCAGCAGACTTCCGGGTTCGCGGTCATCGCCGATAAGATCAACTACTTGCGGTACATTTCGCATTTCCGATCGGTCCATCGCGGAGCGTTCTTCCAGGAGATGCGAACGACCGCCTGCCGGAAGCTCCTTCCCGAGGCGTGGGGCTTCCTGTGCCCGGTTCATACTCCCGATGGGGCGCCGTGTGGTCTGCTGAATCATCTGGCAGCGCCGTGCCGCATCATCATCTCCTCGCAAGTGCCCACCGGATTCGTCCCCATGCTGGTGGCCATGGGGATGACGGAGAATGGGTCGTGTAATTTGGAACCGCTCTCGAAATGCTACCCCGTTTTGTTGGATGGGAAGCCGATCGGATGGCTGGCAGACAAGCTGACTGCCACCGTGGTGGCAAATCTCCGCCAGATGAAGACGAAGGGCTTGGTGCCCTTCAACATGGAGGTTGGTCTGGTGCCGCGGAGCAAATACGCCGGGCAGTTTCCCGGGTTGTACCTCTACATCGCCAGTGCGGGCCGCTTCACCCGACCGGTGAGGAATCTGACCGCGGGCACGGTCGAGTGGATTGGCTCGCTGGAGCAGGTCTACCTGGACATTTGCGTCAACGCCGAGGAGGCCGTACCGGGCGTGACGACGCACTGTGAGATCATGGAGTCAGCATTTCTGTCGGAGGTCGCGGCGATGACGCCGTATTCGGATCACAACCAAAGCCCACGTAATCTGTACCAGTGCCAGGTAAGAGGAGAGGAGAAGAAAAAACGGGACAGTTTGGTAAACATGGAAGTACTGTCTGCCAGGCAACGAGGTTGACGGACACGCAGGCAGTCAGTTAGGCCGTCCCATGGACAGACACGCAGGCAGGGACAGACAGACAGATAGACAGACACACAGACAGGCGGACAGACAAATAGACACACACACACACAAACAGGTAGACAGACAGGCAGACAGGCAGACAGACAGACACGCAGGCAGGGACAGACAGGCAGACAGGCAGGAAGACAGACAGACAGGCAAGCAGACAGGCAGGAAGACTAACATTGAGACAGTCATAAGAATCAAACGGTCAAAGAATTGAATTTAAGCGAATCAGGCTAAGGCTGATTCGGTTGTTAATTGGGGATTCAGATGGGCAAACAGTCGATGGCGTCTCCCGTGCTCAATTGGCCAAATCGCGCAGACAACAAGCTGTACCGCATTCAGAATCCCCAGTCTCCTCTTGTGCGACCGAAGGCACATGAGTACTACAAAATGGACGACCATCCCATGGGCACCAATGCCATCGTTGCTGTGATCTCGTATACGGTAACCGGAAAAGCCCAGCAAGGAGGCAGAAGGAAGGCTCGATGAGAGATCGTATTGATGGCATATGCCTCATATTGTAGGGTTACGACATGGAAGACGCCATGATCATTAACAAGGCGTCATTCGAACGGGGCTTCGGCTACGGCTCCATCTACAAGAACGAATTCATCGATCTCCGTGAGAAAGCCAAGGCAGCGCGGATGACGTACGCCTTCGGTGTGATATCCGCGGATCCTAAACTGGCGTGCATCGGTCCGGATGGCTTTCCGTTTATCGGGACTCGTCTCGAAAACGGCGATCCCTTCTACTGGTACGGTGGTGCCGGTCATAATTTTTGAAATGTGCCGCAGCGTCATTCGGAAACGTGTAGGAGAGATTTATTTGCAGTTACTACGACACTATTTCGAATCGGCAAAAGATCGAGTACTATGAGGAGCATGAACTGGCGTTGGTGGACAGCGTGAGGTGTCTCGGGGCCGACAGCGGGAGTGAGCATTACAACAACGTCTGCATTACTCTGAGGATACCGGTACGTTTGCGGCCCTTCAGTCAGACAGACAGACAGACAGACAGACAGACAGACAGACAGACAGACAGACAGACAGACAGACAGACAAACAGGCAGGCAGACAGACAGGGAGATGGGCAGTCAGACAGACAGACAATCAGATTGAACGTTCCTTTTGTAGCGGCCTCCGACGGTTGGTGACAAGTTTGCCAGTCGTCACGGACAGAAGGGTGTCTGTAGCCGCCTCTACCCCGTGGAAGACATGCCCTTCACAGAGTCCGGCATGATCCCAGACATCATCTTCAACCCCCACGGCTACCCGTCTCGCATGACCATCGGCATGATGATCGAGACGATGGCCGGCAAGGTCTCCGCCCTGACCGGGGTCCCCTTCGACGCCACACCCTTCGTCTACGGCGAAGACAACGTGGCCATCGCGGAGTTCGGTGAGAAACTGAAGGCCGCGGGGTACAACTACTTCGGCAACGAGAGAATGTACAGCGGTGTGGATGGACGCCAACTGGACGTCAGCATCTTTTTCGGCGTGGTCTACTACCAGCGGCTGCGACACATGGTCTCGGATAAGTTCCAGGTGAGGACGACCGGCGCGGTGGACGAACTCACCGGCCAGCCGATCAAGGGGAGGAAGCGCGGCGGCGGCACACGGTTCGGCGAGATGGAACGGGACGCGTTGATTTCGCACGGCGCGGCGTATCTGCTGCAGGATCGGCTGTTCAACTGCTCCGACCGGATTGTGGTGAGTAGGAGTGGTCGTGAGTAGGAGTTGCCGTGAATAGGAGTAGGAGCTGCCGTGAGTAGGAGTAGGAGGTGTGGTGAGTAGGAGCTGTCGTGAGTCGGAGTTGTACTGAGTAGGAGTTGTTCTGAGTAAGTAGGAGTTGCCTTGAGTATGAGTTGTACTGAGTAGGAGTTGTCCTGAGTACGAGTTGTACTGAGTATGAGTTGTCTTGAGTACGAATTATGGTGAGTAAGAGTTGTCTTGAGTACGAGTTGTGGTGAGTAGGAGCTGTTGTGAGTAGGAGTTGCCGTGAGTAGGAGTTGTCGTGAGTAGGAGCTGTTGTGAGTAGGAGCTGTTGTGAGTAGGAGTTGCCGGACAAGATGTCTGTTTTAAAACGCAGTTTATGAATCGGAATCTGACACAGGTAGCAGAATGATCGGTTGATTGATTTGATTTGAACCATTGTATCAGCTTCTTTTTCCAATGATAATTCTAACTGATTGAGGTAATTCTGACTGATGACTGATGAACGCAGGGTGACTTCGCTCGATTGACAGTTCACTTTCGTTTCAGAAACTTCAAACGCCAAAAGCGAGATATTTTAATGCCCTATAAGAAAATAGAAACAATTCTTCAGTTTAACAATCAATCAATCAATCAATCGCGTGTTCACACGCCAAACTCGCGGATGACCAGGAAACTGATATCCCAGATGCGTTTTCTGCCTAAATGAGACGCGCTATTTCTTCCACAACTTTCTCAGTTTTTGTTATTTTGCGGTTTGATAAAGTGGATCAGTTAGCCCATTTAAGCAGCCACGCCTGACTGATAAAAGTTTTTAATTTCATCCAAGTAAGAAAGGGAGGTTCAGCCATTTGTTATTGTTTACCTACAATCAATCAATCAATCAATCAACTGATTTAATCTGTGCGTCAAGAAACTTCGCTTAATCAAGCAATCAATCGCTGCCAAGTTGGTTTTAAATTTCAACCAATCACGACACAGTGAATGCGATTGAACAGTCAACCGATGACTGGAGGGGGCGGGGCTTAACTGCCTCTTGTTCTCTTTGCCAGAGCTATGCCTGTAAAATCTGCGGCAGCATCCTCTCACCGGTCGTCAAGCCGCGCCACGACCCGAACGACTTTGACGCGGAGAAAGAGTGGATCTG
>LRSR01013458.1:0-10395 GCA_001579985.1 Hypsibius dujardini
ATTTCAGCCTGGACTTTGAAGCGTGTTACATGTACGTACGGAGCCAAAACCTTCCGCTAACCGAGTTAAGCCATTACACTCGTTCGACGGTGGCTGTTGCACCAGCCCACGAGTTAAAGTGCTGAATTCAGTCCGCGCAAGGTTTTTGCCACTTACGTACGTACGTACGTATGTGCGTATGTGCGTACGTACTGAGGCAACGACAGACCTGTCAAAATTATCGCCTCAAAAACAGTCAGCATAAAAACCGCACGCGGCATATCTCTCCTGTTGCTTCACAAATTTCCCCCGAGTTGAAGAGGACAATTTCACAATCATTCGGGCGAAAAGATTGCCCCTTTCATGTTGTTAGTATCAACACTCAACAAGCAAGTTTATCAGAAGGGCACGTGGGCGAGAACTGGACGCCGGTGAAAAAGGTATGAGGAGAAGTGCGCATTTCGGCTCACTCATGTGTTTCTCTTTGAGAGCGAGTGCTTGATTGTTTGATTTTTTGTACTATATCTCAGTTTGTTATAACACTTCTGGAAATCAAACAATCAAGCAGCTGCCGTCAGAGAGGAACGCAGGAGTGAGCCGGTTTATGGACCAAGTGGAGGGCGAGCCGAAATACGCTTTCCTCCTCGTATTATTAAGATTTGGAAACAATCGGAACAATTTTCAATTCCGCGTGATGGCGTCTTCCTCTTTATCAACTGCGCGCGCCGAGAAATTATGAAGGTTAATCCATTCTCGTGATAAAAACGCTGGTTATGCGTCGTGCAAGTGTTGATTGTCGGTTTTCCTCATCTGCAGTGTCGGCGGACGAGTTTCGCACTCTCGAGCGGCTTAAGAAAAGGCCGATTCAAACGGACTTCTTCAATTGATTCCTCGTGATTCGAATGCATTTTCCTCCCTTTGTGAACGGATTTAAGATGACGCCTTGGGCAGTGTGTCTGTTAATGGGCGTCTGGGCTATTGGAATCTGTCAAGGTGAGCCTGATCCGCGAGGTTGGACGGGACGTGGAATTATTTCCCCAGGCGCAGCAATAGGGAAGTTTCTGAAAGCGCCTAATGACAACTCTGTCTGTTTGAACGCTCTTTTCGTTTATCAATTTAAATGAATTTATATTTATATTTTGACTGGCGAAATGAATTTGATTCTGTATTTAATATTTAATACATATTTAACTAATTAATTTTAATTTTGTATTAATTTTTAATGAACACGGACAAGTTTTCCTGTTCCTCGCAGGCTTCCGTTTCTTACCGGGCTTTTTTGTTCTTTTCAGGTTTAGGAGAAGACACGGAAAAGGACACCAAATGGAGTTTAGAAAGTACGGGAATTTTTTTGCTTATTTATATAAAAAATTCCAAAGGGAAGTAGTTGCCTGATTGACTGCATGATATGTCTAACTGGTACGATTACAGACAGACAGACAGGCAGGCAGGCAGGCAGGCAGGCAGGCAGGCAGGCAGGACAGACAGACAGACAGACAGACAGACAGACAGACAGACACACAGACAGACACACAGACACACAGACACACAGACACACAGATAGACACACAGACGGATAGACACACAGACAGACACATTTCGGTGTCATAAAGAGGCTTTATTGATATAGTCAGGAAAAAAGCGGACAGCCTTTACGAGCAGTGCGGCGTTTCAAGGCAATGTTTCGGATGGCCAGCCGATTGCATTCAGTCAAAGAGCTGTGTATCGCTTCTCGCTTACGGAGTTCAGAATGGCGATTCTGTTCCCGTCGTTCTATACGGCAACTCTACCAACACCCAAACCGGCGCAGCCGGCTGGATCGGTTTCGGACTTTCGATGAGCGGGAAAATGGTTAGCATTAGTAATATTACTGTAGTTACGTGATAGTGCGTCACCATTCCGCAATCGTCTTATATTTGTTGGCATGTACTGTAATCCCTGTTGTTTCTTTCTATAGAATTCCAGCGCTGTTGTGCAGTGTGTGAGGTACACCGATGGCACTTTCGACGTTGTTGCAGCCTACAACGCTCCCGACCGGACCTATGAGCCTCTTTCAGATGTAACTTATTTCTTCAGTTATCTGTCTGTCTGTCTGCCTGTCTGTCTGCCTGTCTGCCTGCCTGCCTGTCTATCTGCCTGCCTGTCTGCCTGCCTGCCTGCCTGCCTGCCTGTCTATCTGTCTGCCTGTCTGCCTGTCTGCCTGCCTGTCTGTGTATCTATTTGTCTGTCTGCCTTGACAGGTGCATCTCGGTATCAGCGGCATTGCTCCAATCACCTACGTGGATGGTTACGTGCAGTGCTCTTTCAATTTGGCCGTTCAGCGAACAGTCAAGGGCGTGTTGTATGACCTCACTCAGCCGTATGCCATCCTCCTGGCCAACGGAGGCTTGGTCAAAAACTCAAGTAAGAATTTGAGTATTTAATCTAGCCCAAGTTAACGAATTCTTACCGGAACCTATCCACTACAGGCAGGCTGAGTTATCATGATAACAAAGCGGTGGTGGCGACCGAAGTGGTTGTGGCCCAGTCGAACAACGGCGGCTTCATCTACGCACAATGCGGTGCGACTCGCCAATGCTTCGGCGTTCCCGACAGCTGCATCGCCAATCAAACTTGCAATTCCTTGCTCGCTTACGGCGCTGCGACTGAAGGGGCTGATTCCATTCCTGTCGTCCTCTACGGAGAGACCAGCCCGGAGATTCAGGCACAGAGTCCAGCTTTCTGGATCGGTTTTGGCTTATCAATTACCGGTGGCATGGTACAGTCCCTTTTCCTATGGACTTGTCACTCAGTCAGTCAGTCATTATTGTTGAATGTTAAGACCTTGGTGTCTGTTTCTGCTATTCCAGCAAGAAACGGCCGTGATCCAGTGCGTGAGCTGGGGCAACGACACCACCGACGTGGTGGCGGCCTACAACCCTCCGGTCAGCGATCCCAACGGTCACTTGTACCAAGCCCTGGCTGATGTAGGTTCCTAGCCTGAAGTTCGTCAAATCTTCGTGGGTAAATAACTGATCACCTGTAAATTGTCTACAGAGACGTCTGGGAATCACTGACGTCAGTGCTTCCATCCTGAGTGGCTTTGCAAGTTGCTCCTTTAACTTGGATCTGAAACGAAATGTCAGCGGCGTCGTGTATGACTTGTCAACACCATACACGGTTTTACTGGGTCGTGGATATGCGAATGCTTCAACAGGTAAATAAGTTCCTGTCCGATCTGCATGTCTACCTCACT
The DNA here is from genome assembly GCA_001579985.1 of Hypsibius dujardini. Taxonomy (NCBI): domain Eukaryota; kingdom Metazoa; phylum Tardigrada; class Eutardigrada; order Parachela; family Hypsibiidae; genus Hypsibius; species Hypsibius dujardini. The sequence goes on from LRSR01013458.1 coordinate 3,215, forward strand.
GACTGCCTGTCTGTCTGTTTGACTGTCTGTCTGTCTGTTTGACTATCTGTCTGTCTGTCTGTTTGTCTATCTGTTTGTCTGTCTGTCTGCTTGTCTGTCTGTTTGTCTGTTTGACTGTCTGTTTGACTGTCTGTCTGTTTGACTGTCTGTTTGTCTGTTTGACTGTCTGTCTGTCTGTCTGTTTGTCTATCTGTTTATCTGTCTGTCTGCTTGTCTGTCGGTTTGACTGTCTGTCTGACTGTCTGTCTGTCTGCTTGTCTGTCGGTTTGCTCCAATTATTCGGCAAATCCATTTAACGGAATTGGTTTTCGAATCTAGGAGATTTGCGCTATCATCTGTCTGGTGCACCAAAAGCTGTCGCTCGTGACCAGTATCTCGCTTGCGGCAATCAGTGCGCACCGACGCCCTGCCTCACCGGACACTGTTTCGGTGTGCCCAGGAGCTGTGAACAATTAGGCCGTTGTGATGTGCTGGTTTCATGGACTGCTCCGACCGCTGGCAGTCGGACCGTGAAAATGAGCCTCACGGGAAATCCGTTCAACGCCAGCTACGCCAATAACTTCTGGATCGGGTTTGCCGTCCGGCCGGAAGGCAGCGGGAATAAAATGGTACTCGAATACACCGACTGCTGCCACCGGAGAGGCACATTGTTATATATTTTGCTGGTCTTTCTAGTCAAACGCGGCAGTTGTGCAGTGCGCCCGTTATCCGGACAGCACGAATGCTCTCGTTGCAGCCTACAACTTTCCAATCACCGGCAACGAAGAATACAAATACCAGTACCAAATACTGCAAAACGTATGCAAACATGTCTGTCTGTCTATCTGTCTCTCTGTTTGACTGTCTGTCTGTCTGTCTGTCTGTCTGTCTATCTCCCTGCCTGCCTATCCATCTGTCTGTCTGTCTGTCTGTCTGTCTGTCTGTCTGTTTGATTGTCTGTCTGTCTGTCTATCTGTTTGACTGCCTGTCTGCCTGTCTGTCTGACTATCTGTCTGTCTGTCTGTCTCATAGGTCTCTCTTTATTTGCGAATCTGACTATGTGCCTGTATTTAGTGAGTATTTCTGTCCTGTTTTCAGAAAACCTATGGAATTTCCGATAGCAACATCGCCTTTGTGGATGGACAGCTGGCGTGCACATTCCAGCTGGATATTGACCGAACTATTAATGGGACCAAATTCAACCTGGCAGACTACCTCTACATCATGGCCGGGTCCGGGTATACTCAGAAGAACGATTCAACGGGCGAATGTATGGGTTGCTCGTGACGTCGAAGATGTCCCCAATTAGAATCGCAAGGTGTGAAAGAAACCTGTGCATTTTTTTCAGATCGTAATCGCAAGCATCTCTTCGTCCCATTGGTTTCACGCGAATTAATTGCTGTGGCATGCACGGCCAATTGCACAATCCCCACTCCCAGTCCCCCAACAGTGCCTGTGCCGACTGGTCAACCCACCGGCGAAGGCCAGTTTGGCATTCCCAAAGACTGTGTGACAAGCGATAGCTGCTTAGCGATGGTGACGTATGGACAGAGCAAGAAAAATAGCAGTCGAATTTCCTTGGTTCTCAACGGGAAGTCAGGTGCCCAGCCACGTAATCAATTCTACGTAGCTCTCGGTGTGACGAGCACTCAAACAATGGTGAGATCACTTCTGAGCCCTGAGATTAATGTGTGCCTGTGTGCCTGTCTGTCTGTCTGTCTGTCTGTCTGTCTGCCTGTCTGTCTGTCTGTCTGTCTGCCTCTCTGTCTGCCTGTCTGTCTGTTTGACTGTCTGTCTGTCTGACTGTCTGTTTGTCTGTCTGTCTGTCTGTCTGTCTGACTGTCTGTCTGTTTGTCTGTCTATCTGTTTGATTGTCTGTTTGACTGTCTGTCTGACGTACTGGAGATTTAACGTTATTTATCTATTTTAAAGTTGTTTTATTTTTCGTAATTATAGGAGCATGCGTTTGTTATGGAATGTGTCGCTTTTCAACGCGAGGGCCGCAACGACCAGGGTATCTTTGCATCCTACAACGGCGCCGGTTACAAGAACACTCGAATTGTAAGGCATCACCTTCATGTTCGGTTTCCGTATGTTTCCATATTTCTGGGTCCCTTTTCCTAGCCCGCCAACGGTCTGTACCTACAATCGAGCAACTACAGCGATGGGGCATTAGAGTGTCACTTCGAGGCAGACATTGTTCAGGAAATCGTCGAGCCAGGTAACAGCCAAAGTCTGACCTTCGATCTATCGCAGTCGTATTACCTGCTGCTGGCGCACGGAGGACTTCAATCCGGTATGTCTGCCTGCCTGTCTGTCTGTCTGTCTATCTGCCTGCCTGCCTGCCTGCTTGCCTGTCTGTCTGCCTGTCTGTTTGTCTGTCTGTTTGTCTGTCTGCCTGCCTGCCTGCCTGTTGTCTGTCTGTCTGTCTGTCTGTCTGTTGTCTGTTTGTCTGTCTGTCTGTCTGGCTGTCTGTCTGTCTGTCTGTCTGCCTGACTGCTACAACTCATGTTTCAGGCTCACTTAATGATAAGGCTCATCACGACCTGAGAGCATTCTCTGACGACAAGGTCACCCTGTCGAGGGGAGAGACACCAACCTCACCGCCACCCACGAATCCCCTGTACGATCAATGCGGTGTTTCACGGCAATGCTTCGGCTTGCCAGTCGACTGCATTCAGTCCAAGAGCTGTGTTTCGCTCTTTGCCTACGGAGTCCAAATTGGCGCTACCGTTCCAGTCGTTTTGTATGGCAATACAACAAACAAGCAAAGCGGAGCGGCTGGCTGGGTCGGTTTCGGACTTTCAATCAGTGGGAAGATGGTTAGCATTTCTGGACAGAATTATGCACCATTATTGGAAGTTAACCTGAAATCCGTATGATGGTTTCGCTTTGGTGCTGTTGTTGTAGAATTCCAGCGCTGTCGTGCAGTGCGTGCGGTACGCCGACGAGACTTTGGACGTTGTTGCAGCCTACAACACTCCCGACCGGGTTTATGAGACCCTTGCTGAAGTGATTATTCTCTGTCTATTGTCACAGTATCGCTTAAAAAAGCCAGCGCGTCTACCTTTCCATCCCTGAAACTGCCTTGTCTGTCTGTCTGCCTCCTTGTCTGTCTGCCTGCTTGCCTGTCTATCTGACGGTCTGTCTATCTGTCTGTCTGTCTGCCTGCCTGCCTGCCTGCCTGCCTGTCTATCTGACGGTCTGTCTGTCTGTCTGTCTGTCTGCCTGCCTGCCTGTGTATCTGTCTGTTTGTCTGCCTGTCTGTCTGCCTGTCTGTCTGCCTGTCTGTCTGAAATGACCGCCTATCTATTCGTCTGTCTACCTTGACAGGTGCATCTCGGTATCACGGACATTGCTCCAATCACCTATGTGGATGGTTACGTGCAGTGCTCCTTCAATTTGGCCGTGCAGCGAACGGTCAAGGGCGTGCTGTATGATCTCACTCAGCCGTATGCCATCCTCCTGGCCAACGGAGGCTTGGTCCCAGGCTCAAGTAGGATTTCGAATCTTGCTATTCCATCTGACTGTCTTTTGCATGACGTTTTCGTGCTACAGAGAACCTGAGTTATCATGAAAACAAAGCGGTAGTGGCGACTCAAGTGACTGTGGCCCAATCGAACAACGGCGGCTTCATCTACGCACAATGCAATGTGACTCGCCAGTGCTTCGGCGTTCCCGACGGTTGCATCGCCAATCAAACTTGCAATTCCTTGCTCGCTTACGGCGCTGCGACTGAAGGAGCTGATTCCATTCCTGTGGTCCTCTACGGCGAGACCAGCCCGGAGATTCAGGCACAGAGTCCGGCTTTCTGGATTGGTTTTGGTCTGTCAATTACCGGCGGCATGGTACAATCCCTTTTCCTATGGACTTGTCACTCAGTCAGTCAGTCATTATTGTTGAATGTTAAGACCTTGGTGTCTGTTTCTGCTATTCCAGCAAGAAACGGCCGTGATCCAGTGCGTGAGCTGGGGCAACGACACCACTGACGTGGTGGCAGCCTACAACCCTCCGGTCAGCGATCCCAACGGTCACGTGTACCAAGCCCTGGCTGATGTAGGTTCCTAGCCTGAAGTTCGTCAAATCTTCGTGGGTAAATAACTGATCACCTGTAAATTGTCTACAGAGTCGTCTGGGAATCACTGACGTCAGTGCTTCCATCCTGAGTGGCTTTGCAAGCTGCTCCTTTAACTTGGATCTGAAACGAAATGTCAGCGGCGTCGTGTATGACTTGTCAACACCATACACGGTTTTGCTGGGTCGTGGATACGCAAATGCTTCGACAGGTAATGAGTTCCCCCCCCCCTGCTAGTTGTCTACCTTTTTTTAAATATGTTTATGATCTCTGTCCTGGTGTATAAGTCTGTCTGTCTGTATGCCTGTCTGTCTGTCTGTCTGTATGTATGTCTGTATGTATGTCTGTCTGTCTGCCTGTTTGTCTGTCTGTCTGTCTGTCTGTATGTCTGTATGTCTGTCTGTCTGTGTGCTTGTATCTCTGTGTCGTCTGAGCAGTTAGCGCCTGCCTGTGTATCTCGTGTCTCTCTGGTCTACACGTTTGTCTGTCTAGACGGTTGGTGCCAGTTTCCTTTCTCTGCAAAGCCGCTAACTGGGCTTTTTGGAATTCAGGTGAATTGAGGTACCATCTATCTGGCCCACCAGCAGCTGTCGCGAGGAGCCAGGTCCTCGCTTGCGGCAATCAGTGCCAACCCACACCCCCAAATAACGATGGCACGTTCGGAATTCCCAATGGCTGTGTGGCTGATGACTGTCAAGCGATTGCGACGTACGGCCTGAGCAAGACCAATGCAAGTCGTGTCTCCCTGGTTCTGCGTGGAAAACCCGGTAGCCTACCTGGAGACGGATTCTACGTGGCTCTCGGTGTGGCTAACTCACAAAAAATGGTAAAGACGTGTCTCTTTGTTCTGCCTGCCTGTCTGTCTGTCTGCCTACCTGTCTGTCTGCCTACCTGTCTGTCTGCCTACCTATCTGTCTGTCTCTCTGTTTGTCTCTCTGTCTATCTGTCTGTCTGCCTACCTGTCTGTCTGTCTGTTTGTCTGTCTGCCTGCCTGTCTGGCTGTCTGTCTGTCAGTTTGTTGTCTGCCTCTGCAGTTTATACATTTTTGTGCGTCACTTTTCCAGGGGCACGCTTTCGTCATGGAATGTGTTTCCTGGAAGGACGGTTCGGTTGACAAGCAGGAGCTCTTTTCGTCCTACAACACTGGTGATGATGACAATGATCGCGACAACAAGCCAATTGTACATTTCCCTTCCGAATCCTGTGTTTCGTCCTTTGCTTACACATTTTGGTAATTCTGTTTTTTTCCTCAATCACTTGCAGCCCATGAAGGGACTCTACAGCGGACCGTCCAGTTGGAAAGACGGCACGTTGGAGTGCCAGTTTGAGGCTGACTTTGTCCATCAGATCGGAAGTGATATTGAGCCGAGCAACGGTCATAACAAGACCTTCGACTTCACGCAGTCTTATTTCCTCCTCTTGGCTCGAGGCGGACTCAAGTCCCCCGATAGTAAGTTTAATTATCAGTTAAAGCGGCTTGCCTTAAAGCGGCCTGCCTTAAAGCGGCAGATCCGCCTGCCTGAAAGTGTGAGTACGAATTAAGTAAATGATTTTTATTGCAGGCCATGTGAAAATGCACCACGATATTAGAGGGGCTTCGGAGAATAAGGTCATTCTTTCCGCGGGACAAAGCGCCAACGCCGGTGACACGAACATTGCGCTGAAAAAGACTCATGGTATTGCCATTACTCCCAGAAACGAGAAATTTCTCCACTTTCATACTTTCCAATTACGTACTTGCTAGCCATTCTCATGGTCATCGCCTGGAATCTTCTTGTGGCCTTCGGCATTCTCATGGCACGCCAGACAAAGAACATGTGGCCTGACCGAGCGCCGTTCGGTGGAAAAGTCTGGTTCATTGTACGTCCGCATCCCCTCTAACTGTGTCTGACTGACTTGTCTGACTGTGAGCCTGTCTGTATGTCTGTTTGCTATCTGTGTGCTTGTCTATCTGTCTGTCTGTCTACTTGTTTGTGTGCCTGTCAGTCTGACTGTGTGCCTGTCTGTCTGACTGTGTGTCTGTATGTCTTGTCTGTCTGTATGTCTGTCTGTCTGCCTGTTTGTCTATCTGTCTCTCTATCACTTCATTATGCCTCTATCTATCTGACAGACACATCGTGCTGTGATGTGCACGGCGGTGCTGCTGACCGTGACCAGTTTCATCATCATCTTCGTCGATGTCGGCAGTTGGCGCGACATCCCTCACGCCTACACCGGCATTGTGACGTTTAGTCTGGCGCTGGTGCAGCCGTTTGTGGCCATTTTCCGACCACACCCCGGCACGCCGAACCGACCGTACTTCAACTACTTCCACTGGACTGTCGGATACTCCACACATCTGATGTCAGGTGAGATAGACAATGGAGTGGCAAGCAGGGCGATAAACCAAACATTGAAACAGACAGGAAGACAGTCAAAACTGGCAGGCGTGTAAAGAAGCAGTCAGGCATACAGACATACAGAGAGATAGACAGGCAGACAGACAAGCTGTCAGGTAGACAGACAAGCTGTCAGGCAGACAGACAAGCTGTCAGGCAGGCAGACAGACAAGCTGTCAGGCAGGCAGACAGACAAGCTGTCAGGCAGACAGACAGACAAGCTGTCAGGCAGACAGACAGACAAGCTATCAGGCAGACAGACTGACAAGCTATCAGGCAGACAGACAGACAGGCAGACAGACAGACAGGCAGACAGACAGACAAGCTATCAGGCAGACAAGCTATCAGGCAGACAGACAGACATACCGAGACAAATTGCAGAGCGAGTGGATTATTATTTCTCTTTTTTCTTAGCTGTCACGATGTTCCTTGGGGCGGAGTTCACAATGACTGCTATGAAGGTCCACTCCGCAGCCGGCTACATTTTAATCGCCAGCTTTGCCGCTAACCTGTTGATCCAACTGTTGCTGGAGATTCATCGTTATCGCCAGAAAGGCACGATTCGTAAGTCTTTCATCCCCCGCTTCGCTTCGCGGACAAAATTGTCATACGTCTTTCTCTTCACAGTTCAAACGTCCTACTCAAAGGAAGAACTGACCCCAACGGAGCACACGCACATCAGCCAAACGGCTACCACATCATCGGAAGAACCCCTTCATCCCGTACGCCCGCTCTTTCCTCCCCCCCCC
>LRSR01013459.1:0-30099 GCA_001579985.1 Hypsibius dujardini
TGTGCGTGCGCGCAGTGCAATGCGTATCAGTGGGCGGGGTCGGAAGTATGAACGTCACAGGGATCACTTTAACATACAGCGCGTTTGCTTGATTGATTGATTGTCTCGTACGGGACACACGATACGTTCCTTTTACGATTGATTGATCGATTCGAATGGTCCTCAACTGATTAAAAAGAAATTGTCAGTCAATTAGCTTTACTTGTCAACTAAAAATAAAATTGTGATTAAAAGTTTAAGGAAGGCGAGGAGGTGATTTAGACTAGAGTAAAGCATTCTCTCATGTAGAATAGAATGATCAATAAACCAGGATGGAACGTACTAATTTCTGCCGACATAGCGGGACTACTTACACACGTGGCAAAAACCTCAGGCCGACCGAATTAAAACCAACTTTTTAACGGCGCCAGTCAAAACGGGGTGACCAGAGTTTGAGCCCTTTTGGCCAATGAGTGCAGCTGAGTTTTTGCGAGTGAGTTTTTATCACAGCTAGCTACGCAGTCTTTGCTCAGTCGATTGATTGATTGACTTGCCAATCTGGTGTTAAATCAATGAATCAAGCAATGTGAGAAACAGCAGCACGCATTGGCTGAAATCGGCTCAAACTTCGACCACCCCATTTTGCTGAGCACCGGTGAAAAAAATGGCTTTAATTCGGTACAGCTGAGCACGCAGCCTTTGCTCACTCGATTGATTGATTGACTTGGCGATCTGATGTTGAATCAATGAATCAAGCAGCTGCACGCATTGGCTGAAACTGGCTCAAACTCCGACCACCCCATTTCGTTGGGCGCCGGTAAAAAATGGCTTTAATTCGGTCGGTCTGAGGTTTTTGCCACGTGTGTACCACCCAAATGGCAACTCAGTGCTCAAATTGCTGATAAGCAACAATAATAATGAAAAAAACAGCAGCGGTAAATTTCAAAACAGGTTTTGGATAGTTCCTCCACGTTTACGTATACAAATAAGGATTCATGATGTGGAACGTAAAAGAGATCGGTCAAACGACACAATAGGAGAGCTTGTCTGATAGCAATTCCTGTTTTAATCGGAATCCGATCCGGAGCGGATGTGCTCCACCTCGCTCTTGTCCGACGCGGAAGCATACTTCTCAATGATGCCCACGCGGTGCTTCTTCTTCTTGTTCAGCTTATTCTGGCCGGCAGCGACGCAGCGCTTGCAGTACCATTTACCTTTCGGCTTGCTGGTCAGGTTGACGCAGGAGAAATGGAACCACTCCACGGGACACTAAACGAGATAAAGGTCTTGAAGACAAAATCCGTTTGTCTGTCTGTCTGTCTGTCTGGCTGTGTGTCTGGTTGTCTGTCTGTCTGGCTGTCTGTCTTTCTGGTTATCTGTCTGGTTGTCTGTCTGTCTGTCTGTATGGCTGTCTGTGTGTCTATCTGTCTGGCTGTCTATTGTGTCTGGCTGTGTCTGTCTGTTCGGCAATCTGCTCGTCCATCGGTCCGGTTGTCTGCCTTTCTGACTGACTGCCTGCCTAGCAATCTCAATCTACCCGACAGCCTTTCTGCTTGTCGGGGAGTGACAAAGTATCACGGGAAGAGTTTGGCACACGTACGTTGACATTGTCACAGGCGATCATTTCCCCGTAACTAATCTGTTTGCACTCGCAGTACGTCGGTTCGTTGGGATCGACCGGCATGTCGAAATCCGCTCCTCGCATCCGCCCACCTCCCGGGCCGGCATTCGCTGATCCAATCGACCCTGCAAAAGAGTCCGAAATTAGACAGTTCAATTCGATTGCAAAAAAACACAGACACAATCCTGCAAGCAGACCTGAGTCATGACTTGTATCTGCCCCTCTGACTGCCTGCCTGCTTGCCTGCCTGCCTGTCTGTCTGTCTGTCTGTCTGTCTGTCTGTCTGTCTGTCTGTCTGTCTGCCTACCTGCCTGCCTGCCTGCCTGTCTGTCTGTCTGACTGCCTGTCTGTCTGCCTGTCTGTCTGCCTGTCTGTCTGTCCGCATGTCTGTCTGCCTGCCTGTCTGTCTGAGACGTACTAGGGCCTTTAGTGGATGCATTGGTTTTTCCGTTGTCAATTTCGGTAAGTATGGATTCCAACTCCTTATCCAACCGACGAATCACCCGGTCTACCTGGAAGACGACATAGAAAAACATACGTTGGTGTATGTTTCGCATTTCACTTACTTTTGGCAGTCATTACTGTAGCATTCCCTGCGCTTACCATGTCGTAGGACGCTTGGGTCAGCTTCACTTTCGCCTCATTCAAACCGTGAATTTTCGCCCAGATCGTCTTCATCTCCTTGTATTTTTCAATCTTCTCCTGCTCGTTGGCGCGACCGCCCATCATGAAGTGCAGGATGGTCTCAACATTCTTCTTCAACTCTACAAAGAGAAGGAGTAACGTTGAGACCCAAAAAAAAAATTAGGATTTTTTTTAAAAATTAAAATTTTTTTTTTTTTTTTAATTTTTTTTTTTTTTAATTTTTTTTTAGTTTTTTTTAATTTTTTTTTTAGTTTTTTTTATGTTAAATACCAATCGAGCTGACCTGCGATCCGGTCGCTGAAATCCCGAGCTCGAGCTGTATTCTCATTGACACTGACGTAGAGCGTCTCCAGTCCTGAATTAATAAGATAATTAAATATTTAAAACAAAAAAGGACGAGAAGGACGAGTCAAAATGCAAATTCTCACCAGATTCCTGTACCATCTTCTTCAGCATTTCCAACGCCTGCAATAATCACACCAGACTGGCTATCAACCACTTGATTGATTGAGCCGAAATTGACTCGACCATTAACAAAACCACACAACTGATCGATTGATTCGTTGATGGAGCACACGGACCGCTTATCGATTAATTGATTGATTGATTTGATTATTAAGCATACACAGTGGCTATCGATCAGTTGATTGATTGATTCTTTGATTAAGCACACAGGCGGGCTGTCAATCACTTGATTGATTGAGCCGAAATTGACTCGACCATTAACAAAACCACACAACTGATCGATTGATTCGTTGATTGAGCACACCTTCAACGGATCAGTCTCCAGGAAGGGAATTTGCTCGAACAACTGCCGAGTCAGCTTATTCTTCCCGGTGGAGGTGACGGGGATGATGTGGGAAGTCTTTGCAGCAGCCGCGTCTGGACGGGCCTTGGACGTGGAGGGCTGACTGGGCGAAGTCACCACGGCGGAAGATGACGAGGACGCCTCCACTATGTCGGAATTTTTTCGCCTCTTCCCCGGCGGCTCACGCTCCACTGCGCGGCAAAGGAACACGGTCAAATTCAATTCTCTACCCGAAAAAAATTATAGGCTGGCGGGAAAAAACGTACCGGAATCGGAGGCAGCGCTCCGTTTTCGTGGGGTATTTTTAGCAGCCATCTTTGCTGGCAAAACAAGAAGTGTGAAGCTGAAATTCCAAAAAACTTCCGCAACACCTACTGTCCCCGACTAACGTCTAAGATGAATAAAAAAATGCGTTTTCAATAAAGGGCCATTGAAATGCAATGGCGTCTGAGATCAAAACAAAAAGGTAAACAAATAAACCCGCCGAGTGCCGAGTGCCACAGCGGAGGCGGCAGCATTAGGTGGCGTGTTGCCGCATTGGTAGCGGAGCGGAGCGGTGCGCAGTCTAGTGGTGGCGCCACCTACTGGTAGTTTCATTTGATCCGTTGTCTGCAGATTCACATCACGATTGATTGATTGATTGATTGATTGATTGATTTACGACCTGTATTGTTAAAGCAAACACAAAAGTGAACCAGGCACATCAGTTCACATCGATTATGAATCGATCAATCAATCAATTGGTATTTGTCTGAAACAATGTTAGGCTAAGAGGTCTTTTGTTCGATCTGTTCGTTGGGCAAAAAATGTTCATAATTAAAGACGTGAACTTCACTTCTCGGTGCCGTCACTTTGTAAAGATTAACGCCAACGGTAATAATACAACGACAACTTCCTATATAGACTTGACAGCAGCCGAGACATCATTAACAATCTCTGTCTGTAAAGATTCTTCGTTGTGACACATTTCCGTATGAGGAGAAGTCTCTATCTCGGCTCACCCTCCAGTTGGTCTATAAATCGGCTCACTCACGCATTTCTCTTTGATGAAAGGTGCTTGATTGTTTGATTTCTATGAGTACTTTACTTTACTAGGATATGGTACAGCAAATCAAACAATCAAGCACTATCTATCAATGAGAAACCAATGAGTGAGCCGATTTATCGACCAACTGGACGGTGAGCCGAAATACACACTTCACCTCGAAATCTTCATTCGCGCGTGCGGCTTTTTTGCTTGCACGATGGATTGCTTGAAGGGCGGTGATGGATATGTGGGCGACTGCCGAAAATTCGCTAATGACGATTAGATTAAGCAAAAAAAGTAACACGTCTGTTACGTCTGTTAAGAAGGAGGACGGCACATCTCTCGGTAAAATTGAGTGGAAAAACGATCAAAGAAGTTGCGCGGGAGGGATTTCTTGTGGTGCTACAAACAGCGTGTTCATTTATAAGCAGCATGTCTTATCGGTCTTGATGATCACACACATCTCAATTTATTTTTCCGTCTCACGACCAACACACACAGACAACACACGCGGACATGTCATTTCGGAATAGTTGATGACCTGCGCGCTCTCTAATCACATTCTGACTTCGGTACAGCGAAGCGGAACGGTTATTATTTATTCCTCCATGAATATTAAAAATGATGTTGATTACTAAACTACTCGCATCGATTGCCTATAGTCGGGAAAGACATATAGACATTCGCACAGACAGACAAATGAACAGACAGACAGACAGACAGACACACAGACACACAGACACACAGACAGACACACAGACAGACACACAGACAGACACACAGACAGACAGACAGACAGACAGACAGACAGAGAGACAGACAGACAGACAAACAGACAGTGAGACGTGATCACGGAAACCGCCGGCAACACCCTGCAGCATTTCAATAACATAGCAGTTTTATAATCTCTCTGTCCACTGATTAGAAAAGTGAGAAGAAGCAAGTGGCGGTCAGAATGTACGCCAACCGGTTGATCCTATTGTTCGGGCTGGGTGTCTATGGGTTTGTTGCGGAAAATATTTTGTCGACTGTTGAAAAAGTCTTATTCGCGTGCAGCGAAGCATTGACCGACGATTGTGGTTATTACTGCCTCTCCGCTGTGAAAGAGGATTACCGTAGAGACCGGTCAATATTCACGTCAAGCCTCTTCGATTACAGGTTAATAACGAGTAGCGGGAAAGGCGATTACCGTGTTTATTAGGACGGTGCATTTCGAGTTTCAAGTTTGCCATCATCGACCACGACGACACACGTGGTAAAAACCTTGCACTAACCGAGTAAAGCCAATACACTCGTTGCATGGCTGTTGCACGCAGCCGCGAGGTAAAGTGCTTAATTCGGTTAGCCCAAGGTTTTTGCCACGTGTGTAACAAGAGACGCATGTGGCAAAAACCTTGCGCTAACCGAGCTAAGCCATTATACTCGTTTGATGGCTGTCGTACACAGCTGTCGAGTTAAAGTGCATAATTCGGTTAGCACAAGGTTTTTGCCACGTGTGGCGCTCAAACACACAAGTGGCAAAAACCTTGCGCTAACCGAGTTAAGCCATTATACTCGTTTGATGGCTGTCGTACACAGCTGTCGAGTTAAAGTGCTTAATTCGGTTAGCCCAAGGTTTTTGCCACGTGTGGATATCCTTTGCACAAAGTGCTCTCTTCTCTTCATCAGTGGCAATCTCGAAAATGCTTCTACACAAAAGAAGAGGTCTATGTACCGCTATCTAATTATTACGGTATACCGTGACGAAGTTCAAAAATCGATCACAAATGGTAAACGTGTGGAGTGTGTTGTTGAGAATTCCGGCCTAATAATTCAATTTCGGATTTGCATGACATCTGTTTGAAATGCATGTGAGAGATGACGCACCTGTCAGTAGTGTAACCTGTGAGAGAGATATTTATTATTATTGCTGGCACTTAGCAAGGGCACAAAGACGTACTACACACGTGGCAAAAACAGTGCGCTAACCGAGTTAAGCCATTACACTCGTTTCATGGCTGTTATACACAGCCGCGAGTTAAAGTGCTTGATTCGGTTAGCCAAGATTTTTGCCACGTACTGCACACGCGTGGCAAAAACAGTGCGCTAACCGAGTCAAGCCATTCCACTCGTTTCATGGCTGTTATACACAGCCGCTAGTTAAAGTGCTTGATTCGGTTAGCCCAAGGTTTTCGCCACGTACTGCACACGTGGCAAAAACAGTGAGCTAACCGAGTTGAGCCATTACACTCGTTTCATGGTTGTTGTACAAAGCGGTCGAGTTAAAGTGCTTGATTCGGTTAGCCCAAGGTTTTTACCACGTGTGTACAATGCGCAGGCTAATCCTTTTTCCTCCGTGACCTAGATTTTTTTGCGCATCCTTCCTGCGTAGTAGCTGAATGATCTCACATTGCCCATTCAGCATTTCTTGTTGTGGCGTCATGACTTACATCTCTCATTCAGTACCCGCCTTTTCACAATGGATTATTCTTGCTAGGGCAGTACGACGAGCGGTCGGCTAATTCGGTCACTGTAGCAGAACATTCTTCTCTAATTTCAGTGCGGTTAATTTTAATTATTTTATCTTCAAAGAAGAACCGATGGGTAAAAACTGCCGAATTTGAATAATTGACCGGCAGAACGACGGAACAACAACAACAATAACAGCCACGCCCCTTTCCTTTGAGCCACACCCGCCGATTGGCTACAACACCCGGGACAAACTTCACGCAAGGGGGCGGGGAAATCTCACGCACTCAGACACAGGCAGAGACCGCAGACAGGCAGACCGGGTCTTTGGCCTCGCTCCGGCTTTTCCTCGCTCGCTCTATCTCTCTCTGTGCTCTTTCTTTTCTGTTTTGTGTGAAGGCCGAGCAACCGGCACCGACTCACTCACTCACTGACCTCCCTTTCCCTCTCTCTTCCTCTACATCGCTCCCGTTCTCCGTCGTCCCGACTTCACTCAGTCTCTCTCACTCATGCAAAATGGCCGTCGGTCAGTCAGCGTTCGCTGCTGAGTGGGAGGAAATCTAAACGGGAAGAGAGCGAGAGAGCGAGGGAGGATCACTCATTTCACTTGGCTTGCTTGCTGCATTTTATTTCGCACTGCACGCGCATTATTATTCATCCAAAGGAATGTGATCATGATGAGACATTCTTTGATTTTTTGTCCATCCGCTTTTACGGGATATATATTTCCGTAAATGGATTACCATCAGCGCCGGCCAATTGGATTTGAATTTTATTATTTTGCATGAGTTGTCTTATTACGTCTGGCACTTTTGCGCAATAAAATGCGGGAATTTGTGGGATTTTTATTTTTTATTTATGGAATACGTTGGATAGCTTGCCATTCCTTGCCGGATTTATTGGATTGTGTGGAGTCGGTGCAGGGCCACAACAGAATACGCAGGAATTCCGATTCGGTCGAGGATGCGGCAGCTAAATTGCAGAGGTTTGGCGTGTGCTTGCAACGGTTGATTGATCGATTGATTGGCTTGCTCCGTTTGCAGTTAGTGGGTTGATTGATCGATTGATTGGCTCGCTCCGTTTACGGTTATCGGGTTGATTGATCGATTGATTGGCTTGCTCCGTTTGCAGTTATTGGGTTGATTGATCGGTTGATTGGCTCGCTCTTAGTGCAGTTATTCTGTTGATTGATTTCTTGATTTAATTTTTACTGTGGCTTGAGGGAAATTGCCCAGCCCGCTTTTGTCGTGTCACAGATTAAATGTGTAAAAATGCAACTTTTAATTTCAGGGGAGGAAAATGATTTTTTTGCGTAATCGCTGATTTTCTGTACATTGATTGACTGATTGGCTGATAATTGCTTGAGTTCTTTGGTTGATTGATTTGATTGTCTCAATTCACGAACTGGAGCTTCTTCCTGCGCCCCTGCCTGTTAATTTCCATTTTTTTATTAGAATTTATTTTTATAATTTATTTGTGAGATACTGCACAAAATTCATATTGACTTAGATTTTTTGTTTGTTCGTTTTCTATCGGAATGTGATTACGTATTGGTTGGTAGTTGATTAATTGATTGATTGATTGATTGGCTGTTTTTTTCAGTTGATTGATAACGTGTGCCCTGGCTTGATTGATTGATTGAGCGTTATTCCAGTGGTCAATTTTTTCTTCCCTTGATTTTTGCAGTCTCTCCGCGACGCGACTGCTCAATCGGCGATTTTCCAAACGCGCCGACTTCAACCCCATCCAGATGACAGTCCGCGAGTCCGACTACAGCGTGGTGGGGAAGGAGATTCGCAGGCTGCAACCGCTGGGCGCCAGTCGCGCCCTGCGATATTCCCTCCGCACGGAGAATCCCTGGGTCGAATTACGCCCGGAAAATGGGGCAGTCATTGTGAAGAAAGCCTTCGATTATGAGGGATTGGACGCGACTAAAGCCATCGATTTCTTCGTGCTCATCAACGACACCCAGACTGGAGGTAAGAATTCCGGTTCCACTCCAATTCCAATTGGGAGTGGAATGGAGTTGGTAGAATTCCATTGGGAGTGGAATGGAGTTGGTGGCACTCCATTGGAAGTGGAATGGAGTTGGTGGAGTTCCATTGGTAGTGGAATGGAACTGGTAGAATTGTATTGGGAATGAATGGAATTGGTGGAATACCATTGGAGGTAGAAATTAAGGCTAATTGGAAGTGGACTTCCACTGGTGTCTGGAGACCGACGAAAACCGGGATTTCTGGTCCCCTTGATTCGCCGGATCGAATTTTTTTTGCTACCGTCGGAATGAAAATTTGATTGGGAATCGATTGGCATCAGCAGAAAAACATACAGACTCAAGGGGGCGGAGCTACGGGTGATTTGAATAATCGCACGCGCGCACTTCCGGTTCTCAATGATTGGGAGCGATAATAACTCATGGCCCTGCCCCCTGGAGCCCCCGTCTTCTGCAGCTGATGCCAAACGATTCGAAATTCAATTTTGGGTTTCTCAGTGTCAAGAAAAAATTAAACTTTACTGTAATCAGGTTGAAAATCAACATGTGAGTAGAATTCCATTTCGTGAGATTCCACTTCCAATGGAGATTGTCGCAGTTCCCTTTCCTGTAAGCGTGTACGTGATCTACTTTCCCTCTCGAGAGAGAGCGGGAGGAAGGAAGAAAGGGTTTCTTCGGTTACACCCGTTTCCTGTGATGTGTGTGTGTGTCTGTGTGTGTGTGTGTCTGTCTGTCTGTGTGTGTGTGGTGCTCTACTTTCACGTTGTCGGGAGGATCCCCTCGCGAGCGACGAATGATGTGATGAGATTTAAAGGGGTCCCCGTGTGTTGTGGCAACAGCTGCTGCCTGCCTTCAGCTTTCTTGCTGCTCTCCTCAGCTTCGGCTTCTTGACGTGGCGCTCACGCCTTCGCCTTGAGAGAGGCTGGGAAACTGAATGAATTATCGATTTGGGCAGCGTACCAGCCAAGTTTGGCCATATTGCTGTAGCAGTGCTCTGGTCCTTGGCTGAACTTGGCTGGTACGCTGGTACAAATGCAAAATTGTGTTGTCTCCGTAGCTTATGCAAATTTTTTGCTTGTACAACATTTAAATGGATGGTTGCTTGCTTGGTTGATTGATTGGTTTTGTTCATATCCCGTTCGGCTATTTTGATTTAAATTTAAAGGTGAAAATGTAATCCCAATAAATTTCTAATGAAATTCGTACGAAAGTTTCTCTGCGAATTTGTGCTGATTCTTTTTATATCTTCGTTTTCTCTAAAGATCACAATAAAGTAATCAGTTCGTGTATGACAAAATTACCTTTGAATTTGCAATTCTCAAATTCGCGTTTAATTTTACTGTGACGCTTGTTATACTTTTTCATCTGAATTATTTATAATATTAAATAATTTATATTTTAAATTGGTAAGAATTAGTTAGATTCTTTGAAGAGTGTCATTTTCACACCGAAGCTGTTGGAGGAGAGTGTTCGTCGCTAAAAAGGGGGGAACTTGAAACTGCACACAGACACACAGACACACACGCGAACGAGGATGAGAGCTGAGAGCTGAGTGGTGCCTGAACTTGCATACAGACAAACGCACGCGTTCGAGCTCCCCACTCCCCCCACTCGGCTCTTCATTTCATCTTCATCTTCACACAACAGAAAGCCTTGCTGCTCAAACGAAAACTCGATTGTCTGTCCGCCCCGCAGCTGTCTTGTCTGTCTGTGTCTTGCTTGTCTCTTCTTGTCTGTCGGTGTCTTGTCTGTCTGTAAATTGTCTGTCTGTAAATTGTCTGTCTGTGTCTTGTCTGTCTGTGACTTGTCTGTCGGTGTCTTGTCTGTGGATTGTCTGTCTCGTCTTGTCTGTCTGTGACTTGTCTGTCTCGTCTTGTCTGTTTGTGAATTGTCTGTCTGTGTCTTGTCTGTCTGTATCTTGTCTGCCTTGTCTTGTCTTTTTTGTCTGTATCTTGTTATATCGCTCAATCTTCTCTCTTGTCTTCTTCTTCTTTCCTCTTGCCTATGAAAAAGCGTGGGTGTGATAACGTGTTTGTATTTCTATCAATATTTAATAACTGCTTCCTGGTTTAGTTACTACTGTTGCCGCTGCTCATTTCGAGTGAGCGTGTGCACGCGCTTTTTTATCGGAGCGCGAGCGTTGGCGTTGTCTTTTCGCGCTTGCGCTGTTAATGTGTTTTTCTTTTGCCTCGGCCGGGGCGCGGTCGTATTATTTTTTCGCGCCACAGGAAATCAGCGCGTCCGTTTACGCAGGAATTATTTATTGACTTTTGGTTTTTTTTTTATGTACTGTGGATGTGACAGTTGCTTTGTGAAAAGAAGAACAACCAACCACTGGTTTTCTTTCCAGACAAAAGCGTGTGTAACATCAGACAGACAGATCAACAAATAGGCGAGCTGGGAAAGGCAGACAGACAGGCAGGCAGGCAGGCAGACAGACAGACAGACAGACAGACAGACAGACAGACAGACAGACAGACAGACTAACAGACAGACAGGCAGGCAGACAGGCAGGCAGACAGGCAGGCAGGTGGGCAGGGTGGCAGGCAGACAGGCAGACAGACAGGCAGGCAGGCGGGCAGGGTGGCAGGCAGACAGACATACAGACATACAGGCAGGCAGGAAGACAGACAGATTAGCAGGCGAATAGACAAAGGATCACTTGAAAGTCTAAGGTCTCATGGCTACATTTTGATCGGTGGTTATAAAAAAAATCAGGCCACTACTGTGGCATTTTTCTTATCGGGTTCAAGTGTGGATTTTACGATCGCCAATGTTTTAAATTACAGCACAGAGCACACACCAGACACACACCCGATCCGGCTGTAGTTAGCGGTGTTAGAGTTGACATTACATCCGCGGTATGGCGTCCCCAATGAGGAGTGTGGAAGGCCGTGCTACTGTTTGTCCATCATGCCAGTGTGTGGTGTGTTATTTTGTTTGCGTGCGCTCAAAGCGTGGCCTGCCTGCACACACTGGACAATCCAATTCCCCCAACACAGTCGCTGATGTTGCAGCCAGAGAGCGTACACTTGTTTGGCTTTGGACGCCTTCACAGACGATGACGGTGGTGCGTTTCCGGTTGCCTGCGCTGGTCAAAAAGAGAAAGCGCGTTACAAAAAAAACGCCAACAGCTTCCTATAGGCGATAACTGGTGTTAAAGATGTGTGTTGGGCTCTGACGGTTGGCCTTGAGTTCGTTTGTGAGGTAGGGGTTGAAATAGACACGCTAATCGGTCTGTTGAATGTCATGGAAGTCGGAGAAACGGTTCAAGAAACGCGTGGTCTGTCTGTCTGTTTGTCTGTATACATGCCTGTCTGTCTGTCTGTCTGTCTGTCTGTTTGTCTGTATACATGGCTGTCTGTCTATATGTCTGTCTATATGTCTGTCTGTATACATGTCTGTGTCTATATGTCTCTCTGTTTGTCTGTATACATTTCTATCGGTCTGTCTATATACATGTCTGTCTGTCTGTTTGTCTGCCTGCCTGCTTGTTTGTCTGTCTGTCTGTCTGTGTCTGGAGATGTCAGTTTGAGATATTTTAATGGATAATAAATTATCGCTAGCCATTTTGGCCGCTTCCGTTTTGCCTCTTGTGACCATTTGAGGAATCTATCACTCATCCATCGACTGGACAGCTGCAGACAGGCACATTGGCGGACATAATGTTGTCTGGACGGGTTAGACGGATGGACGAGCGTAAAAGTAGAGTGGCGCTGCATTTGTCGGAAGAATATGCGGATCGTTTAATTGTTTATTTGTACAGTGGCAACTGGCTGTGACGAACTGCGGGACACATTCACCCAATTAGTTAATTAGCCGGGGATGGAAAGCGACCGGATGTGCGCCTGGGCGAAGAATGGATACACACAGACAGAACGGATGAGGGGGAGGATGATGAAGTCCGTGGATGCGGGCACCTACTGTGATGGTGAACTCCCGCCTTTGTTGAACGTTTAGAGCGCACTAATTGCTGCCAGGCAGACCCGCTGGGAACAGTCAGGTTGAATAGCCAATGAACCAGGCGAAAGGCAAGCAATGCATACAGGAAGGCAGGCACACCAGACCAGACTGACGGGCAGAGACAGACAGGCAGACAGATAAACATTTACACAGATAAACAAGCAGATAGATAGACAGACAGACAGACAGACAGACAAACACAGACAGATAGACAGACAGACAGACAGACAGACAGACAGACAGACAGACAGGCAGACAGGCCAAGCCGTAGACAGACAGACAGACAGACAGCTGCTTGTCTGCTTGCTTGCTTATGGCAATTTCTGAACCATTCGTCCAAGAAACAGTAACGACGATGTCCCTCCGAATAAAACAGTGTGTGGTGATTTATCACGACTGACAATTGCGACAATTGCCCGGGATACGACGCGTGAACTGCCGCGATCACTCCGCTTAATTGGCTAACCATAATTCATGGCATCGTCGTATCTGTCTGTTTGTCTGAAATGAAACTTTCTCCTAGTTTTCCCAAACAAGACAACCAAATCGAAATCTCCATGCAAATGACGTGTCTATCTATCTGCCTTGTCTGTCTGTCTGACTAGCTGACTAGCGGGACACACTGCCAATATTCCCGATCGAATGGTGCTCCAGATAAAGGGACCCCGGCCATAGGAATGGACCAGAGAAGACGGGGAGAGCTCACTCACACAGACACACTGACAGACACACAGACACGCAGACTCGCAGACAAAAACGTGCTGTCCCTGGGGATTACGCTAATCTGGACCCCGAGTTCACGGGGAATATATAGTGCGTGGACGTAAAATCATTGGATATCGATTTGGCCTATTTAGCCCTGACGCTGATGCCTGTGTGTCTGTCTGCCTGTCTGCCTGTCTCTGACTGCCTGCTTCTCCTGATGCCTGTATTCCTGGATCGATATCTTTCTTCTCCCTTTTTTTCCTCCTCTCTTCGGTGTATTGAGTGACTTGTCTCATCGAATCCTGGGCCGAGATGTGCGGGGTTCGGTGCCCTGTGTTGTGGGGAAGACGACGATTGTGGTGCGCTCTGCGTTCATGTTGTTGCAGGACACAAGGATGAATGTGCATGTCTAATGGGAGATGATTGTGTGAAGAACTGTTGGGGAGAGAGGCCGTGGAAGAGGGCATGTTGATGGTTTGATTTTTTGGCTGGGATTTTGGGTGAAAGGAATATGGGGACCGGGAAAGTGCTGTGACAGGTTGTGAAGTGGGGCCTCTCGACTTTCTCGCGCGTTTGGCCCGGGAAGGCAGGAAAAGTTGGGACTCTCACGCACTCGAAACTGTCGATGCAGACAGCTAGATAGGCAGACAAATAGTGAGGTAGGAGTACAAACTAGCAGACAAACAGACGCACCAACAGACAGACAGACAGGGAAATAGGGAGACAGACAGACAGACAGACAGACAGACAGACAGACAGACAGACAGACAGACAGACAGACAGACAGACAGACAGGCAGGCAGACAGGCAGACAGATAGACAGATAAATACACAGACGGACAGACAGACAGATAGACAGAGACGGTCTGACGGTCGACTGGCTTTTCGAATTCTAATGTCTTAAGCGTGTCCTAAAGAAAGCGCACATGCTGTTTGTGTCTGTTTTTTCGTAACGTTTCTGTGGATGTATAGAGACGCCTGTGGTAACTTTGGTTGCAATATCTTGGTCTTCCAGCTCAATTTCTGCATGTCTGTAAGCTCCCAGGCAAATGCGCGTTTGGCTGCCCGTGATGTCTGCCAAGATCTAGTCATGTGTCTATTTTCCCTTAACATATGTCTGTGGACATGTCTGGGAACTTGGATGCAACGTCTCTGAACGCCTAGCACAATGGCTGCGTGTCTGGAATGTGTCTGGCTGTCGACTGGCGTTGGGAATTTGAATGTCTTGGCGATGTCGTAGAGAGAGCAGACGTGTTGTCTGAGGTGTCCGTAATGTAATACTGACGCACCTCTCTTGTTTCAGCGGTCGACACTCAACGCGTCACCATCACCGTCCAGGACGACAACGACACCCCGCCGCACTTCATCAACGCACCGCGACCCTTCCAAGCCGTCGTGCCGATGAACGCCGCGGAGAACGTGCCGGTCTTCCGGCTGGAAGCCATCGACCCGGACGCCAACGCGCTGATCCGATACAAACTGACGCGCGACCAGTCCGACGGTCGGTTCGTCGTTGACGAGGTCACTGGGGATATTCGGACGAGGGGGAAACAGGACTTTGTCCAGGACCGGGAGTATGTCATCTATGTCAGGGCGGAGGATCGGAATGGAATGGTCCAGCAGACCACGGAGGAAGAGAGGGTGTCGATTGTCGGAGGGCGGAGGCCACCGCAGTTTTACGAGCAGCAGTATACGGTGAATGTTCCGGAGAACAAGACGCCGAAATCCAGGTAACG
Source organism: Hypsibius dujardini (assembly GCA_001579985.1). Lineage (NCBI taxonomy): Eukaryota > Metazoa > Tardigrada > Eutardigrada > Parachela > Hypsibiidae > Hypsibius > Hypsibius dujardini. The sequence continues at coordinate 14,926 of LRSR01013459.1, forward strand.
ACGATTGTCTGTCTGTCTGCTTGTCTGTCTACCTGTCTGTCTGTCTGTCTGCCTGCCTGCCTGTGTGTCAGTCTGTCTGTTTGTCTGTCTGTCTGTATCTCCTCACATATTTGTCTGTCTGTTTGTCTGTATGTCTCACTATAGTGCCTGTTTGTCTGTCTGTCTGCTTATGCCACTGTCTGTTTTGTCTGTGGCCTATAGTCTTGCCTGAACGGTCTGTCTGTCTGCTTGTCGTCTGACCTATGCGTGGAACGGCTTATTCGTCTGCCTAACTGCATGCCAGTCCACTTACCTTTTAATGTGTCTGTCACTAGCATAATTTCTTCCGTTTGTTTGTCTACTTTGTTCTGCTCTTGAAAAAATGTGTCGATTGACTGTTATAGCGTTCTTTTGTAGACAGAATTGCATGATTTTTGGACTATTTCGGTCGCATTGTTGACTTGACCGTCTGTTTGTGGGGATTTAGTCCACCTTTTTTTGCAAATCTTTCTCGCGCTTGATCGCACTGTCTGTCCATTAATTAGTTGTGGTTCGAGCTGTTTCTCTGTCTGTCTGTCTATCTTTATGCCTGTATATTTGTCTATTTGTCTTCCTGCATGTCTGCCTGTCTGCCTGCCTGCCTGTCTGCCTGCCTGCCTCTCTGCCTGCTTGCCTCTCTGTCTGCCTGTCTGCCTGCCTGCCTGTCTGCCTGCCTGCCTGCCTGCCTGCCTGCCTCTCTGCCTGCCTCTCTGCCTGTCTGCCTGCCTGCATGTTTGTTTTGCCTGACTGTCGATTGTCTGTTTATTGGTCTATATCACATTAGTGATTTTGCGCCGGAAAATCATGAGAAACACAACTCTCTTGGATGACTGAATAAACGGTACTTTCATCAGCGCTTTTCTTCCCCACACAGCATCATCTCTGTTCGGGCGCGCAGTTTCGCGGACAAGCAAATCTCGTACTCCCTTGACAACGACGACTCTAGTATGTTTAAGATCGCCCAAAGCTCGGGCGACATCACACTGGAGAAGCCGTTGGACTATGACGACCCCCGCCAGCCCAAAAATTATCTCCTGACCATCTTGGCGAAGGAGAACGGCGGAATGAGCACTTCCGTCCGACTGACCGTCAATGTGAAGGACGTCAATGACAACGCGCCGAAATTTAGCCTGCCCATCTACCAGGAGTGGGTGGTAGAGGACATTTCCACCGGTCCAACCGGAACGAGCATTTTGAGCGGTAGGTTTGCGGAGAGACAGACGGACAAACAGACAGAAAGACAGACAGACAGGCAGGCAGACAGACAGACAGACAGGCAGGCAGGCAGGCAGGCAGGCAGACAGACAAACAGACAAACAAACAGACAGACAAACAGATCAGGCAGACAGACATTTAAGCAAAGGGATATCAAGACAAACACCCAGGCTGAACTCAGGCAGGAAGGCAGTCGCTTGTCAAAAAGGGCCTCGTCCGGGGTGCCAGTTAGATAAATGCTTGATGTAATCTGTGGACACGAGGGACTGATGCCATAGTAGCGATCTGAACGGGCAGCTGGTCAAGTTCCCATTCCGGAAATGGCGATGCCCGGTGTGGATTGTCAGGGGATTTGCATGATTGTTTATTCGTGTGTCGCCAGATTATAGGGGACATTGGCACGTGCTGCCGGAAATTAGCCCATATTTTGATTCGATAGAATATCGATATAGTAACAGTGTCTTGCATTATTGACTGTAGAAACACAAAAATATATCCTTGCCAGGCGCTCGGCTACCGGGAAATCACAGTGCATCCGTCCACTGTAACGATTCATGATGTGTGGCAAAAATAGTCATTATCCGGGGCAGACTATCCTAGATCACAGAGTTTCAGACAGACAGACAGACAGACAGACAGACAGACAGATAGACAGACAGACAGATAACTCTGCCACAGACTACTCATTTGTCTGTGTGTCTGTCTGTTTCCAGTCACGGCACTCGATCCGGACGAGGGCGACAACGGCGACGTGGTATACACCGTCAGCGACCCCAACTTCACCGTCCGCAAAGTCGGCAACGCCGGCGTCATCACCGCCGCGGCCCGTCTGGACGCCGACCGCGTGAAGCAGTATGAGTTTGCGGTGACGGCGACCGACCGCGGCTCCCCCGTCCGCTCCAGCACCGCCACGGTCCGGCTCTTCACCTTCAACACCAACGACGAGGTCCCTACCTTCAGCCAGCTCGTCTACACCGCCAGTTTGGAGGAGAACGCCCAGCCCAACGCGGTGGTCGCCACCGCCATCGCCACCGACATCGACGGGGATAAAGTGACGTATGGGTTCGTCGGGAGCGGCCATTCGACCGGACAGTTTGTCATTGACCAGGATACAGGTATGCCAGTCGAACAGTTGAATGATAGTTTGGTAGTTTCATAATATAAATACTTGATTGATTGTTGATTAACTGTCGCTCGTGAATTCATTGTTGATTGGCAAATTCCTTTTTGGTTCCGATCGCTCTGGCTGTCTGTCTGTCTCTCTGTCTCTCTGCCTGCCTGCCTGTCTATCTGCCTGCCTGTCTATCTGCCTGTCTGTCTGTCTGCCTGCCTGTCTGTCTGTTTGACTGTCTGTCTGTCTGTCTGTCTGTCTGTCTGTCTTTCTGTCTGCCTGCCTGTCTGTCTGTCTGCCTGTCTGTCTGTATGTTTGTCTGTCTCTCTGTTTGTCCGCATGTCTGTCTGCCTATCGACCAAACAACCCTTGGTCTGAGGAGCTTGGGAAATGCAAGCGTTTCTCCGCGTTTTTTTCCACTCTAATTTCACACATTAAAATGTCGTTGGCTCTCGTCGTTTTTACACAGGTGTGATACAGCTGTGGAACCAGCCGGTCCATCTCGATCAGGACAAGTACGAGCTCAACGTCACGGCCACCGATGATGGATCGTGCTGCAAGGGGCAGAAGGAGTCACGCCACACCAGCACGGCGTTGGTAATTGTCAGTGTTACCGGTGAGTTGAGCAGATGAGGAGATGCGGTGGGCGGTGGTGGATCCGACAACAATTGCCGAGCAAAAAAAGCACAGTCGAGGGAGGAGAAGAGAGAGAAAGACGTCGTTTGTTAATGAATTCTACCACATCCCTCACTAATGATAGACGGTATGGGGTGCTACTACACGCGGCGTTGTTTTTGCAGATGTTAACGACAACAAACCGGTCTTTACCAACTGCTCTGAGTACGAGCGGAAACGCCCCACCGTCATGGAAGAGAAATCTCAGGGCGCCTACGTCACTACGGTACACGACTACACCTGTTTGCCTGTCTGTCTGCCTACCTGCCTGCCTGTCTGTCTATCTAACTGTCTGTCTGTCTGCTTGTCTGTCTCTCTGTCTGTCTGTCTGTCTGTCTGTCTGTCTGTCTGTCTGTTTGCCTGCCTGCCTGTCTAACTGTCTGTCTGTTTGCTTGTCTGTCTGTCTGTCTGCATGTCTGTCTGTTTGTCTGTCTATCTGGCTGGCTGGCTGTCTGTCTGCCTGGCTGCCTGCCTGATTGTCTGTCTGTCTGATTAGGTCCACGCGCTGGATCAGGATTCCGGGATGAACGGCCGCGTCACCTACGAAATCGAAAACGATCCGAATAACGCGCAACGCTTCGAAATCAACCCGGAAACGGGCGTGATCACGACCAGGGGGCGCTTCGACCGCGAAAGCAGCCGCTTCGTCAGTGTCACCGTGATCGCCAAGGACGGCGGCATGCGGCCCCTCATCGGGATCTGCTCCTTCCAGGTGGAACTGCTGGATGAGAATGACAACCCGCCGGTCTTCGAGCGGACCCAGTATGAAACGACTGTCCGACAAGACCGCAAAAAGGGCCCGGTGATCGCGGTGATTGCGACGGACGCGGACGCGGGCAAGAACGCCGAGATTGAGTACTCGCTCGATCCGAACGACGCGCTGTCGCAGAAGCTCTTCGGCGTGGACAAAGATACCGGGTGGATCTATCTGAAGGACTCGCTGCCGGCGTCGCCGCGGCAGTTTGACATGATGGCCGTGGCCAGTGATAAAGGTAAACGGCAGACAGATAGACAGACAGGCAGGCAGGCAGGCAGACAGACAGAAGACAGACAGACAGACAGACAGACAGACAGACAGACAGAGAAGCAGATAGACAGGCAGGTAGACAGATAGGCAATCAGGCAGACACGTGATGTTCCTCCTTCTTCAGGTGAACGATCTCTTAGCGGACGGGTCCCGGTAACCATCCGCATCACGGACGTTTCCAGCCGGCCCCCGAAGTGGGTGCAAGTGCCCAAGTCCATCTCCATCAACGAGACTATCCAGCGCAACTACATCGCCGCCACCATCAAAGCCATCTCCGAGATCCCCTCCAACAAACGCATCTTCTACGAGCTCCTTAACGGCAACACCCTCGACCGCAACAAGGACCAACACTTTCTGCTACAGCGCCGGAAGGACGAGAAGGGAGACGACATCGCCGACCTGGTGGTGTACAAGCCGTTAGATTTTGAGACCACTCCGCGGTACAATTTGACCATTCAGGCGAAGAATGATTTGGAGCCGCAGCTAGATGAGACGATCAACGTGGTGATCGATGTGATTGACCAAAACGATGAAGTGCCGCTGTTTGAGCGGTCGCCGGTGTTGAGTGTGCTGGAGGATGAGCCCGCCATGACGGTAGTGGGACATGTCAAAGCAAAGGACGCTGATGGTGACGCGAGATACCGGTAAGCATTTGTCTGTCTGTCTGTCTGTCTGCCTCCCTGCCTATCTGTCTGTCTATCTGTTTGTCTATCTGTCTGCTTGCCTGTCTGTCTGCCTATCTGCCTGTCTGTCTATCTGTCTGTCTGTATGTCTGTCTGTTTGTCTGTCTGTCTGCCTGTTTGTCTGCCTATATGTATGCCTGCCTGTTTGTTTGCCTGTCTGAATCCTGTAGCAATTGTTCGATTTTGTGTCTGGCGAAGGTGTTGCGACTAAAGCAATATATTCTTGCTTTTCAGAGCGATAACCTATAATATTGACCCGGAATCTTCCAACGGTGACTGGAAATACTTTGAAATCAACAATAAGGACGGCACAATCCGGGCGAAGAAGAGTTTCGACCGAGAGACTCGGTCAAAGTACACCTTGGGCATCACGGCCTCGGATGGATTCCCGTCGGCCATCCCTGGTGTGAAGGGAGAAAATCGGAACCAAATCTACATTCGCATTGAAATCGGCGACAAGAATGACAACGTGCCATTCTTTGATCATCCACTGTACGAAGCTACTGTGCCGGAAAGTGCCCCGCAACAGCATACGGTCATGCAAGTTTTGGCCAATGACAAGGTGCGTCTGCCCATGTGCCTGCCTGCGTGCCTGTGTGTCTGTCAGTCAGTCTGTTTGTCTATCTGACTGACTGTTTGTCTGACTGTCTGTCTCTCTGTCTGTCTGTCTGACTGTCTGACCGACTGTTTGTCTGTCTGCTTGTCTGTCTGTCTGTCTGACTGACTGACTGTTTGTCTGACTATTTGTCTGCCTGTCTGTCTGTCTGTTTGACTGTCTGACTATCTGACTATCTGTTTGACTGTCTGTCTGACTGTCTGACTGACTGTTTGTCTGACTGTCTGTCTGTCTGGCTGACTGTTTGTCTGACTGTCTACTTGCCTTTTATCTGATGCCTGACCTTACAGGACGAACTGAACAATTTGCGTTATCAAATTACGCGAGGTAACGTCGGTGGAGTCTTCGCTGTCCAGCCGTCCACAGGCGTCATCTACCTCAACGGCGAGTTGGATTACGAGACCCTCCGCGATTACAATCTTGTCCTCGTCGTCTCAGACGGTGCCCATCAAAACGAAACGCGACTCCATATCACCGTTCAGGACGTCAACGACATAGCACCGCAGTTCACGAGCAAGGTCTACACAGCCAGCATCTTCGAGGCGGATTCCAGTGGTCTTCCCCGAACGCTGTCATTTACACCGCCGATTAACGCGGTGGATGGGGATACCGCTCGGAACGACCCGATCCGGTATTCGATTGTCGGTCAGGGGGCTGATGATGTCTTTGTCATTCCGGATGCGAGGTTTCCGGTGATTCAGATCACCAAGCCGTTGGATCGGGACCCTCCGAACGGCGTGCCTGTCTGGACTTTCACCATTTTGGCTAAGGATGAGGATGGAAAGGGGCTAACTGGTAGGGGAAGCAGGCTGGCAAACAAGCAGACAGACAGACAGACAGAGACGCGCAGACAGACATACAGACAGACAGACAGACAGACAGCCAGACAGGCAGGCAGACAGACAGACAGACAGACGGGCAGACAGACAGACAGGCAGACAGACAGACTCGCTAATACTTTCATGCCTGACTACTATCGTTTTTGGTGTTTTCAGGCTATGCGGATGTGAAGGTGGTATTGACGGACGTCAACGATAACGACCCCTTCTTCCCGTCGATGAAGACGATCGGCCACGTAAAGGAAAACTCCCCAGTCGGCACTCGGGTCATGACCATGTCGGCTGTCGATTATGACGACCCCAATACTCTCCGGAATGCCATTCTTCGCTATGATATTCTGCGCAACGTTATGGGAGACAATAATCAGCCCATCTTCGAGATCGATTCGGACAGCGGTGTGATCAAGACAGTCTGGGGTGGACTCGATCGGGAGCGAGTGCCTTCATATTCCATCGTGGTAAGAAGTGCCTGCCTTATATGTCTTTCTGTCTGCTGCCTGTCTGTCTGCCCGTGTCTGCCTGTGTCTGTCTGTGTCTGTCTGTCTGTCTGTCTGTCTGTCTTCACAGCTTAGTACGGTAGGGTAAAGATTAGCTTACCGATTGTCTCCTACTGCTCGAGGATATGTATGTCCGAGGCCTTCGACTTGATTTTCCGCCACCTAATAGTGATCGAATCCGCCATTCGACCAGGAGCAGGCAGCGGAAAATCTTATCATCTCTCGAAAATGCAACAAATGCGGATACGGCCAAATGAGACCGATCGGACTGAAACGGACAGACCCACATCCGACTGGCCTCATGCAACTGCATCCGCATTTGCTGCCTTTTCGAAAGATGATAAGTTTTTCAGGCGAGAAGATTAGTTTGGCGTTTGCTTCACGGGGGCTTCCTGACGGCGAAGGTCGCGCCGGCACGCAGCCGGAGAATCAGAAGGACTGTCGCTCCGTCCCCGAAGATGCCGTAGTCAGAGAGGCTTCTGCTGGACTCTAGCCGCTTGCCCCGGTGAATGAGGCATTGCTGCTCCATCCAGATGTCGGGGAAGAGCTGGGTGATTCTTCTCTGCACGGTGTCGATGGTGTCATTCGGCTCGACGTCCAAACGGAACGGGCCGCGTCCAGACACGAGAGACTGGATATGGATCCACATGGTCATGTCTGTCTATATGATGTCTGTCGGTGATGTCTGTCTCTATGATGTCTGTCTCTATGATGTCTGTCGGTGATGTCTGTTGGTGATGTCTGTAGATGATGTCTGTAGGTGATGTCTGTCTGTATGATGTCTGTCTGTATGATGTCTGTCGGTGATGTCTGTCTGTATGATGTCTGTCGGTGATGTCTGTCTGTATGATGTCTGTCTGTATGATGTCTGTCTGGACCGATTGTGTGATGTCTGTCTGTGGACCGACTTTTGACCCGCTAGCGGGGACCCCAAATCCGGTGGCAGGGATTGGGGCGACACGAATTGAAGGAAGGAAAAGCAAACACAGGTGCAGGCAGATCTTATTGCCGGTAAAGAGGGGAGGGAAGACGGGGTCACGGAAAAGTGAGCCTCACTGGGTGGAAGAAGTGTTGATACCGTACTTTCCACAGCGGATATTATTCGTGTGAAGAACTGCAAGGCCTGTTGGCGGACTTTTATGATGCATCTGACGAGGTTGTTAAGAGGGAAGTGGTGGAACCTTCTAGAATGTTCTGGTGGGGCACTTGAAGCTGCGACTCTGACTGTTCAGTGCCGAGTCACTGCTTGGCCTGTAACTCTCGTTTTCCACGTGGCCTCTTTTTAATGAGGGACTTTAACGGCAGAGAGTTTAAGGTCGCCGAGCGTTTTGGTGTGTGTATGTATATTTGTCTGCATTTTCGGTAGGTAAATGCGATAAACTACAGTGGTTCGACTGGGTTTTGGGGTTATTGTGTTAGCTTTTCGAGAGAGTTCATTAACCGCAGCGCAGCGGCAGGATAACCTTATCTTCAGACAAATTTTCTGGGAAGATGTAGTAAAGGAAAGTGTAGAGTTGCCTGTCTCTCTGTCTGTCTGTCTCTCTGTCTGTTGTCTGTTTGTCTACCTGTCTGTCGAGAAGGTTGTTTGTCTGCCTATCCGTCTGTCTGTCTTTTGCTTGTCTGTCTGTTTGTCTACCTGCCTGCCTGATGGTCTGTCCTGCTGTCTATCAGTCTGTTTACCTGCTTGGCTGTCTACCTGCCTGAATGCCTGGATGCTTGACTGTCTTTCTGTATCTGTCTGTTTAATTGTCTGTCTGTCTGTCTGTCTGTCTGTTTCGCGTTTCGTTGGTGAGCGTTGTCGTCTGACTTTAAACTTCTCCTTTGTTTTCTAGGTTCGAGCTACCGACGGGGGCAGCCGCAGCGGGACCGGCACCGCCATCATCGAACTGCAAGACGAGAACGACTCCCCGCCCAAGTTTCAACGCAAACTCTACACGCAGTCGATTGACGAAACGCCTGGAATGGTCCTCCCGGAAGGGTCCGTCCTCGACGTCGGCGTCAATGACCAAGACATCACCAACAACTTCGTCTACGGCGTCGTCCAACCCTGCGACAAGGACGAATACGGCTGCGACCACTTTTACATGCGCGCAAACGCGGACGGATCCGGCTCACTGTTCGTGCTGAAGCCGCTGGACTTTGAGAATGATCGCGACAGGGCGGGCTTCAAGTTTCGCATCTTCGTCAACGATCAGGGGGACATTTTTCGGCCGAAGGACACGGCGCAAGTGCAGATCAGCCTGAACGATATCAATGACAACCCACCGAGATTCGCTGCCCCCAATCAGCGCGTTCAGGTATGTAACAGACAGACAGACAGACAGACAGACAGACAGACAGACAGACATCCACACAGACAGCCACACCGACAGACAGCCACACAGCCACACAGACAGCCACACAGACAGACAGACAGACAGACAGACAGACAGACAGGCAGACAGGCAGACAGGCAGACAGGCAGACAGACAGGCAGGCAGGCAGGCGGAATGACTGACTGACTGATTGACTGACTGACTGACTCAGATTCTGGAAGACGTCGCGGTGGGCGAGAAGCTTGCTCACTTCACGGCGACGGACGCAGACAATGACGGCAAGTCCAAGATCCAGTACCGCATCAAGCGCTCCACCGATCCCGGCCGGCAGTTCACGATCGGTCCGGATGGGATTGTGCGCGTTCAGCAGCCGCTGGACCGGGAGAAGACCGAGACGCACTACGTGGAGATCCTCGCCATCGACGACGGCGCACCGCGACTGACAGCAACGGCCACCTTGACGGCCCATCTGCTGGACGTGAACGACAATCCGCCGCAGTTCGCGCAGGACTACAATCCGGTGGTGTTTGAGAACGAACCGGCGGAGAAGCTTGTCGCCGAGGTCGGTGTCATGTTTTGAGACATCCCGAATTTAACAAACAGATTAGACTCGAACTTTGTTCATCACTTGAGAAAATCGTTTAAATCTATCGTATTTTTAACAACATCAGGTCAGTGCGATGGATCCCGACTCGGGAGTGAATCACGGTGGTCCGTTCACCTTCAGTCTGCCAAATGCCGATCGGAACCCGACGTTTGACCACTTCCGGTTGGTGCATAAGGCATCGGGTGGAGGCAATGGGAATGGATCGGCTTTGATTTATACCAAGCAGACATTTGACCGGGAGGACCGGAAGTATTACTATGTGCCGATCATTATTGAGGATGTTGGAGGACTTTCCGGTAAGGATGTCTGTCTGTCTGTCTGTCTGCCTATCTGTCTGCCTGTTTGTCTGTCTGTCTGCCTATCTGTCTGTCTGTCTGTCTGCCTGTCTGTTTGTCTGTTTGTCTGTCTGTCTGTCTGGGATTCCCCTTGCTAATGAGTGTTCCTTCCTCTTAATTACAGGCACGAGCACTTTGACCGTGACGATCGGCGATCGCAACGACAACGAGATGTTCCCCGGCTCCAAGGAGATCACGGTCTACAACTACATGGACCGCGTCAGCAACATGGAAATCGGGCGCGTTCACGTGGAAGACAAGGACGACTGGGACGTCCAGGACAAGTCCTTCGCCTGGACCGCCGGCACCGAGCCCAGCCCCTTCTTCGAGTTGAACCCCAACACGGGCGCGCTGACCATGCGACGGGGCGCCCACGCCGGGCAGTACCACTTCTCCGTGCAGGTGCACGACCGGCAGTACGACAAGGAAGTGACCGCCACGGTGACGGTGAATGTGTTGAGCATTTCGGAGGAGGCAGTACGGAAGTCCGGCTCGATGCGCCTGCAAGGCATCAGTGCGGAGGAGTTTATTCAGATCGGGCCGGATGGGACGTCAAAATACGACAAGTTCAAGACTTTGATCAAGACACTCACTGGTGAGTACTTTACAGACAGACACACAGACACACAGCCACACAGCCACACAGCCACACAGCTACACAGACACACAGACACACAGACAGACAGACAGACAGACAGACAGACAGACAGACAGATCTAATTTCGGTGATTTCAATTTCAGGTGCCAAGGAAGTGGAGATATTCTCAGTGATGTCTCCCGAGCGGATCAAGCCTCCCATCACCGATATTCGCTATGCCGCCCACGGCTCCCCCTTCTATTCCCCAGTCCTTCTCGACGGCCTGATTGAACTTCATCGTGTAGACGTTGAGCACCAAATCGGCGTCAAAATCAACATGGTCCCCATCAACTTCTGCACAGACGACTACTGCGAGGAGGGATGTGTGACGCGCCACTTCGTCCCGGTTGACGACGTGGCCACGCTGATCAACGCCAATAAGACAGCGTTGTTATCTGTGACCATTAAGCACGAGCGAGATTGTGTCTGTCCGGCGACGGATTTCCGGCAACCGGAGACATGCCACAACCTGCGCTGCTACAACGGGGGAATCTGTCGGGATGAATGGGAGCCCCATCCGTACTGCGAATGTCCGGATGGGTATGATGGGCCAAATTGCCAGCGGACTACCAGGACCTTCAAGGAAGATAGGTTGGTATATCTGTCTGTCTGTCTATCTGTCTGAGTCTGGTTGCCTTAGTCAGCCTATCTGCCTGCCTGCCCTGAAGGCTGTCTGTCTGACTGCCTGGTTGTCTGACTGCCTGGTTGTCTGACTGTCTGGTTGTCTGACTGTCTAGTTGTCTGACTGTCTGGTTGTCTGACTGCCTGGTTGTCTGATTATCTGACTGTCTGACTGCCTGGTTGTATGACTGCCTGGTTGTCTGACTGCCTGGTTGTCTGACTGTCTGATTGTCTGACTGCCTGGTTTTCTGACTGTCTGATTGTCTGACTGCCTGGTTGTCTGCCTGTTTGTCTACCAGCCTTGTTTGGCACTGCCCTCTAACGGCATCTCTTTCTCTCTTTCTGCAACAGCTTTGCCTGGTTCCATACCCTGGAGCAGTGCCTCGACTCCCACCTTAGCCTGGAATTCATGACCGAGACGGCAGACGGTCTCCTCCTCTACAATGGACCGATCGGCTCGACATCCTCCCACAGCCAGTCCCCCTCCCGTCCGGACTTCCTTGCCGTGGACCTCTTTAACGGCCACCCGCGCTTGCACCTCGACCTCGGCTTCGGAAAAAGCCTCGTTCTCGAAGTCAAAACGAAAATCAAACTTTCGGACGGCTCCTGGCATCGACTCGACGTCTTTTGGTCCGGTCAGAACGCGCGCATCGTCGTGGACTGGTGTCAGCGGTCCAACATCACCGACCCCGAAGACGGTCATGGCAGTATCAGTGACGTCTCGGCGTGTGAAGCCCGGGGACAGACGTTGGGATTCCAGACCGGGCTGAATGTCCATCAGCCGATGCAGCTGGGCGGGCTGAATGGAGAGACAGGCACAGCGACCGGTTTTGTCAGGAAGAGTTTCGCGGGCTGTGTGAAGAATGTCATCTTCAACGGCAATATGTATGACATGCAGTCGGCGGGCTATCACAAGGACTCCACCGTGGGCTGTGTGCCGTCGGACGAGCAGTGCGGGGGCAATGAGCTCTCGGAAATGAGCAGGTGCATCAACGGCCACTGTGTCGGAACCTATTTCAGGTAGGGAAGACACACAGACAGACACAGACAGACACACAGACAGACGGGCAGACAGATAGACAGATAGCCAGACAGGCAGGCAGACAGGCAGACAGCCAGATAGACAGACAGACAGACAGATAGGCAGACAGACAGATAGGCAGACAGACAGACAGACAGATTGGCAGGCAGACAGATAGGCAGGCAGACAGACAGATAGGCAGATAGATAGTTGGGCAGGCAGGCAGATAGGCAGGCAGACAGATAGGCAGATAGATAGTTGGGCAGGCAGGCAGGCAGACAGGCAGATGGACAGACCGGCAGACAGACATTCTGTTTAGCCTTCCGTTGTTGCAGCTTCCACTGCGAATGCTACCCCGGCTTCCGTGGGGAGCGCTGCAGTTTCCGTACCAGTGAAAAGTCCTTCGAGAAGCGCAGTTTCATGCGTCTCGAGCTGGCCTTCGACACGGACGACTACGCCAGCTCTCTCCAACTCAAATTCCGCACCCGCAAGGCCTTTGGGCAGATCTTCGCGGCGGCCAGCGTCAGCGGCGGGGAGTACCTCATCCTGGAGATCCGCAACCATACCCTCCACTTCCGGTATGGGCTTATCTTCTTCCAATGACTTGTTTAAACTACATGTCTGTCTGCCTATCTGTCTGCCTGCCTGTCTGTCTGTCTGCCTGCCTGTCTGTCTACCTGTCTGTCTGTCTGTCTGCCTGTCTGTCTGTCTGTCTGCCTGTCTGTCTGTCTGTCTGCCTGTCTGTCTGTCTGTCTGCCTGTCTGCCTGTCTGCCTGCCTGTCTGGCTATCTGTCTATCTGTCTGCCCGTCTGTCTGGCTATCAGTGTGCCTGCTCGTGAATAGGTATGACTTGAATCCGAACAAGAACGAGGAGTACATTCTGACGCTGAATGAGTACGCGGTGGATGATGGACGGTGGCATACCGTTCGGGTCAATCGGTACGGCGCGGACGCGGTGATGACGATCGACGGTGGGGACGGTCGGCGGTACGGCGAGCTCATTTCCCATACTCCGGCCACGCACCGTAAGATGCGACTGCAGAAGGAGGCGACGATCGGGGCACGCGTGCAGGAACGCGGAATGGCCGAATTCGAAGTGGTCTTTGATTTTGAAGGTACGGCGCGCCTTCCCTTGACGCGGAAAGGCGTTAAACAAAGATGCGAAGGCAGTTTCAAAATATTTCGTTTTCTCTTAGGGTGCATGGATGATGTGCGATATAACAACCACCCTTTGCCGATGGACATTAACGAGCAGAACCTTCACGCACGGATCCTCACCTCCGTCAACGTGACGGACGGCTGCGAGACCAAGGACCCCTGCCGCGGCTTCATCTGCCCCGACCCGATGATCTGCGTGGACCTGTGGCGCATGGCGTCCTGCCAGTGCCCGCCCGGCTTCAAAAAGTCCGACGACGCCGCGGATCGCAGCACCTGCGTCGACATCAACGAATGTGAGGAGGATCCGGGAGTGTGTCGCAACGGGGGAACTTGCCAGAATTTCGTCAAGACGGATAAGAGCGATCGTAGTGCTGGGTTCGTGTGCACTTGTGTGCCGGGGTATGTCGGGACGACCTGCAACGCCGCCATGAAGGAGCAGCGGTTGGGCATCACGGATGGGGCCATCATTGCCATGGTTGTCTGTGCGACCATTCTTATACGTACGCAACCTCTTTCCGTTTCAGTCTGTCTGTTTGTCTGTCTGCCTTTCTGTCTGCCTGTCTGTCTATCTGTCTGTCTACCTGTCTTTCTGTCTCTCTCTTTGTCTGTCTGTTTGTCTGACTGTGTGGTTGTCTGTCTGTCTGTGTGGTTGTGGTTGTGTGGTTGTCTCTATGACTGGCTGTGTGGTTGTCTGCTTGTCTGACTGGCTGGCGGTGTGGTTGTCTGTCTGGTTGTCTGTTTGTCTACCGGTTTCTGTTTTGTCTTGCTTAATAATGGGATGATTGCTGAATGTGTTTTTGTGTGTCTACTTGCAGTATTCCTGCTGGCATTCATTCTCTACACACGCAGACGGCGGGCGTATGATGAGAAGATGGCCTTGACAATCGATCCGGACGACGACATTCGCGAAAACATTGTCTCCTATCATGATGAAGGTGCTGGAGAGGAAGACATGCAGGCCTATGACATCACTCCCCTACGAATTCCGATCAACCCGAAAGACTCCCCTTCGGCCGGTCGAAAGCCTATGGCGCCATCGGATGGGTTGAAACCACCAGGAATGCAGCGTCCTGTCAGACCACGTAAGTCTCAGGGACGTCATGTCTGTCTGTTTGTCTGTCTGTCCGGCTGTCTGTCTGTCTGCGTGTCTGTCTGTCTGTCTGTCTGTCTGCGTGTCTGTCTGTCTGTCTGTCTGTCTGTCTGCGTGTCTGTCTGTCTGTCTGCGTGTCTGTCTGTCTGTCCGACTGTCTGTCTGTCTGTCTGCGTGTCTGTCTGTCTGTTTGTCTCTGCGTGTTTGTCTGACTGTTGACAGGTCTGTAATTGTGTCTGCCTGCCTCCCTGCCTATCCATGCTTCTGCCTGTATGTTTGTCTGCCTGTTTTGTTTGCTTTGCTTGCATGTTTAGCTGTATACCTGTTTTGGGAATGAATCAAGGCAATAACTGGTTTTTCAGGAGTTCCTGGAGAACCTGTGGGCGATTTGGGAGCACTGCTACAGCAGCGGTTAAACGAAGCCGATAACGATCCGATGGCACCGCCCTATGACGAGCTGCGGTTGTACGCCTACGAGGGAGGCGGTGATACGCCGGTTGATCTCAGTGAAATTGAAGACAACGAGGACGATGACATTAATTTTGACTACCTTCACAGTTGGGGACCACGTTTCGAGGCAAGATATCGAATAGAGGGCCACGCAGACAAACACAGACAGACAGACAAACAAATAAACAGACAGGCACACAGACAGACAGACAGACAGACAGACAGATGGACAGATGGACAGATGGACAGACAGACAGAC
>LRSR01013462.1:0-12500 GCA_001579985.1 Hypsibius dujardini
TGTCTGTCTGTCTACTAATATCTGTCTGCTTCTGTGTCTGCCAGTCTAGATGTCTACATGTCTGCTCGTTCCTGGCCCTTCTGCTTCAGTTACCGGGTGGCTTTGGAACTGTGAGGAAGACGCAGACTGACTGAGCAAGGATAAATCAACCGTGGAATCCCACGGGTTACTGCTAATGCTGCCGCCGGTCTTCTGAGGCGGAATGGGAAAGCTCTGCTGCGAAGACGGCGAATCCGTCGAAGAGGAACCGGTGGTGGGCGCCCCGAACGGATCAAAGACATTCAACTTGGCGCCCATCATCGCGGAGGACATTGACGTAGAGCGCTGCATGATCTCCTGCTGGCGGGTGGTGGCTCGCTTCCCGCCGGTGTAGGAGAAGCCTAGACCTGGGCCTTCGCCCAGCTTCAACGCCATGGCGTGGGCTCGCAACGCGGGATCGTCACCGGCGGGACCGGTGTGATTCGGCTGCAGGGACGGCGGCTTGATGACGACGTTGAACTTTTTCGGCTTATCGTCCTCCTCTAAAATTGAGCAAAGACAATTTTACGCAAAGTCCGTTAATTGTCTATATGTCTGTCCATCTGTCTCGTAAGTCTGTCTGTCTGTCTGTCTGTCTGTCCGCCTGTCGTTCTGTCTGTCTGTCTGTCTGTCTGTCTGTCTGTCTGTCTGTCTGTCCGTCTGTCGGTCTGCCTGGTTGTCTTCATGCCTGTTTATCTCCTCTTCACTTCATCGACTGACTGGTGCGACGTACAACCAACCTGAATCGGAATCGCTGGTCTTATACTGCTCATAACTATCACTCCGCTTCTTCGTATGTCCATCCGCAGCATCCATCGGCCTAATGACAAAGCCCTCCGCATCCAGCTGCGGCACCGTGGAGGCATTCGACTGATCGTAAGGCTGACTGCCGAAGCTGCTCTCGCTCTTGGCGTCCTCCGCGATGGTCGGGGTGTTGCTGGCGTCCCGCGTCACCTCCGTGCTCTTCTTCTTCGACTTGGTCGTTTTACCAGCTGCCGCCTTCTTATTCTCCTTTTCCTTTTCTTTCTCCGAGGGATCCTTTTTGGAACGGAAAAACCCTAACGTGGAGGGAAGAGAAAAACAAACAACACCACATCAAGCCTGAGGGTTTAGTGGGCGCCATGTCTGAATCCAGGCATAGACACATAGACAGAAGCATGCCAAGCGGGTTAGAAACAAGAACGAAAGCCCGGCGAGAAAAAGGAAAGAGGACGCGTGCACTGCAAGAAGACACGGAGACAATGCGGGAAATCATAGAGGAATTCTTTCCGATGTGTCTGAAGAGAGAAGAGGTCGGTCGAGCAGAGTCGTGGTTGCAGAGATACACACACACACTTCTTGGAGATTTTTACATTTTGATCCACGAAGTGTGGCGCGTGAGAGATCCGGTCGGAGGGACTTTTTGGTGAAGAAATTGTTACTGCTGCTGTTGAGATCGGAGGAGGAGTCGGGACAGGACAGGTCGCTGGACTTAGATTCTACACGAAGCGAAGGTGGAAAAAAGAAAAAGCAACTGAACATAATGCATGGAAACTGACCCAAAAAGGGAGCAAGAAAGGAAACAAACGACAAGTAGAGAGATGTGTTCGTTAACTGAAAAACTTTGAGATATTTCAGACACGGAAAAGGCGACTGTTGTCTGGGGGAAGAGATCAAACACTCATCGTGAAAAGGAATCAAACAACAACGAGGGAAGACATAGCCAAACAGGAAGAGCCGGTAGGCAAACAGAATAACAGACCAGTGGCCTACGGACAACCAAAGCAGTCAGGCAGGCAGACAGATAAAGAAAAACACAGGCAGAAATACAGACAAACTAACAGACAGTCAAATAAACAGGCAGACAGACAGTCAGGCAGACAGACAGACAGACAGACAGACAGGCAGACAGACAGACAGTCAAATAAACAGGCAGACAAGCAGAGAGACAGACAGATAGAGAGACAGACAGACAAGCAGGCAGACAGACAGACATGCAAAGTTCAGTACGGGCAAGATGAGATCCCAACAGAACAATGAAAAACAGGGTCTGGTTAATTAACCGAAATCGATAACTTTTCTAATTAAAAAAACTAATTGAAAGATAGATGCCTTCCTGGCTTGAAACGGCGCGATGTAAGCCACAGCCAAAGCAAACGGAACGTGAACAGATAAAACTCCAGACCAAACCAACGTACCGTCATTGGATTTGGTAGTGAAGAGATTCTTCAAGGAGGGGAACTTCCGCCGGCTCTCAAGGAAGCCCTTTTTCGACGCGGCAGCCGTGCCGTTAGTAGTAGTCTGATGGTTCTCATGCTTCTCAGACAGACTTCCCACGGCCACGTGGTCACCGTGGCCGTTCATGTACTCAGCCGCGACGGGATGAGGCTTCTTTCTCAAAATGCCTAGATGTGACGTCGCAACAGACAACACAAAATATGCCGAC
This sequence comes from Hypsibius dujardini, assembly GCA_001579985.1. NCBI lineage: Eukaryota > Metazoa > Tardigrada > Eutardigrada > Parachela > Hypsibiidae > Hypsibius > Hypsibius dujardini. The sequence continues at coordinate 2,444 of LRSR01013462.1, forward strand.
AACCAACCAACCACACAACCCAATCAACCAATCAGCCAAAAGCCGCGCTTGCCACACAGACAAAACAAGACAGAACTGTGTTTAAATAAAAAAACCAGAAAGTCCAAATGAAAAACCGAAACCCTCGAAGCGATTAGTTTTGCGACGCGTTCGCCGTTTTTCCATGCACAGACACTTGCTTCTGACGGTGAACACATGCTACGATACCTTCACGTTTCTTTTCCTTGACTGCCGTGGAGGCGGGGACGTCATCAAAGGCGACGGCGGCGGCATTCATAGGCACGGAACCGGGGAACGGGGCGTGGAAAAGGTGATGGTGGGTGTTACTGACGTTCTCGTCGCCATCGAACAGCAGGAGGTTGGAGGTGGGCGACGGCACGTGCGGCGGCGGTGGTGGTGTGGCACCGGCTGAGGACTCCTCGAATTCGATTGGAGCTGGTGGAGGGGGAAATAACATGAAATAATATTATGACAAGAGTGTTAAGAAGGCTAAACATCCGGCACGTGACGGACACTACGGGACAGATAATTCACGTTGTAATAGGGACCGCGTAAGGCAGCGTGAGTCGGAAAATGTGAGCACAGACACAGGCAAGCCAAACGAGCCACTTCGACAATTTATAGACAGATCCAAATAGTGTCTGTCTGTCTATCTGTCTGCTTGTCTGTCTGTCTGTCTGTTTGTCTGTCTGCTTGTCTGTCTGCTTGTTTGTCTGTTTGCTTGTCTGTCTGTTTGCCTGCCTGTCTGCCTGTCTGTCTGCTTGTCTGCTTGTCTGTCTGTCTGCCTGCCTGTCTGGGTGCCGGGTAGCTGCTTACCTGGCTTATCCATCCCTGTAGCCTTGGACTCCACAAAGAGGTGGAGGAATCGGTCGATGCTGAGGTCGCCCGTTTGGTTCCTCAAGTCCACGCATATCTACATTGGAAATTCAAAACGTTTAAAAATATTTGAAGACAGCAAAAAGGTGAGGGGAAAAAACCGCAAGTCAAGTCACCTCAGCGAGGGTTTGTTGATTGAACTCCAGCGTTCGCGAATAGGAACTGGCGAACTCCAGCATCTGCTGCAAATGTTGCTCTTCCAGGTCCTGAAAGTGCTGACTGGAGTTGGTCATTTTCCGGTCAAAGTCCTGCCGCATGGAGGCGTACTTCTCCACCTGGGAGCGGTAATCTTCGGCAGCTTTCTTCAGCCGCGTTTCCGCCCGTTCAATGTCCTTCGGTCCGCCACTCTCCTTGCGCAGCTTCTCCAGCTCCTGGCTCCGGCTGAGATAGGCTTCTTTGGCTTTCTGAAGGGTGGTGGAGAGATTTTGGATGGCCTGGACAACGTTGGAGGTTTCCTGTTCCGCATCTTTCATCTGCGACAAACAAAGTGGGTAATTCGTCAATCTGTCTGTCTGTCAATCTGTCTGTCTGTCTATCTATCTATCTATCTATCTATCTATCTATCTATCTATCTATCTATCTATCTATCTATCTATCTGTCTGTCTGTCTGTCTGTCTGTCTGCCTGTCTGTCTGCCTGCCTGCCTGCCTGCCTGCCTGCCTGCCTGCCTGTCTTGGAGATGCTGACTGATTTCTCCTACCGTTTTGTGCTTGCGCGACTGTTCCTCCAAATACTTCTGAATATCCTTCAACAGCTCCTGCAGTTTGAGGACCATCTGCTGGTGGAGCGCTGAGTCTTTTTCCGTCGACTGCTTCAGTACATTCCAGTAGGGCGAGAATGAGCTGCAAATTGGAGAGACGGAGACATACATGTACACACATACACACACCCCTGTAGTACACACGTGACAAAAACCTTGCGCTAACCGAGTTAAGCCGCTACACTCGGTTCATGGCTGTTTTACACAGCCGTCGAGTTAAAGCGCTTAATTCGGTCAGCGCAAGGTTTTTGCCACGTGTGTATAATGCATATGTCGAACGGCCTAGACAAACAAACATGTCTGTCTGTCTGTCTGCCTTGACGAGTGAGTGTTGCACCGATCCGAAATGAAGCCAATAAATCAATCTCTTCAGACCGAAAAAAAAGCACACCTACCCGAGGGGCGGATAGGCAGCAACTTGTCGTGACAGCTTGCCCAACTGCTTGGAGTAGTTCTCCTCCACCAGCATCCGTTCCTTGATGAACTCGATAAAGTCGTTGCAAGACTTTTGACCGTACTTCATATTGTGGTACAGCACATCGAAACCCAGAAACTTCTCCCCCTGAGAAGAAAGAAAACGAAAAGTTACCAATCAACAAGTCATCAATCAATCAATCAATGAGCAATACTAGAAAACATTCATTACTTCAGCGGTTGATTGATTGTTGATTGGCTAGTTGTGAGTCCAACCCAATCAATCAATCAATGAGCAATACTAGAAAACATTTATCCTTCAAACGGTCGATTGATTGTTGATTGGCTAGTTGTGAGTCCAACCCAATCAATCAACAATCAATTGATGACTTTATACGGTTAACTTTCACTCAATCAACCGATTGATCAACCGCTTAAATCACGAACTGCGTCAGAAAAAATCAAACATAATTTAATGCTGTTGTTGTTTTGCGTGAACGATAGCTCAGATAATTCAATTAAAAATCAGAAAGCGTGCAGCACAATAAGCTGAGTCACCGATCGAGTGGTTCGCGTCAAGTGAGCGAGAGAAAACCTTGAAATAATAAAGCTCAACTGATTTCAAGGCTAAACGCAAAGTGCACGTCACACATCAATAGGTTCGAAAAATTCCAATCTCCCGTAAACAAAAAAAATTTTAATGTAATTTAAATTTTAAATCCAGGCAACTTACCCAGAAATTCTCCGTGAATTTCACCATTTTCAGGTGTCAGGAAGCGCGCAAGGAATGAATCAATTGATTGATTGATTGATTGATTGATTGCGAAGGAAGTCTTCAACAAAAGCCCTGGCAGGCTGCCAGAATAACTGAAAACTGCCTTCCACTGCCCTTCCCAAAAAGTTCGGCTTGCTTCCGCTCTTCAATTTCATCCAAAATCAGCGGGGAAAGTGTCAGCGCATTGTCGGGCAAAAATCAAAATGTCCGCGAGATCCTTGGTGAAATGGGGGGAAGTCCTCAACCAGACGTCGAAACACCCAGCATCCCAATCGATCCGGCAGCCCCGGACATGGGCGTTCGATTCCTCGTTCAATGCCGCTCAAATGGTCCGCTGGAGTCCACGCCGGTATGATGGGAGGAACATGGGGAAACGGGGTTAAAGGTGCGGCGCTGGTGAGGAAAAATGCTTCTTTTTCCGGCCTCCCTCCAGTGAAGCGGACCTGGAAAGTAATCCACTCGCATCACAGACAGGAGGGTGATGGTAAGATGAGTGGGCTTTAAAGGTGGAGATTGGAATTTTTAATCACTGGATCCGGCGTGGTGCGTGGGAAAAACGGGGAAAAAGATTACGGGAATAATAACTCAGCAAAAAAGAAACGAAATTGGAAGTCGATTTGATTTCTCAGTCAGTCAGTCAGTCACACGGTAGCAATCACACAGTGCAGTTGTTATGCTGCCACCGAGACTGCCAGTAGCGGTAGCGGTGGCAGTGGCCTTGCCGCCACCGAGACTGCTGGTAGCGGTGGCGGTGGCGGTGGCAGTGGCCGTGCCGCCACCGAGACTGCTGGTAGCGGTGGCGGTGGCGGTTGCGGAACGGCCGTTGCAACCGCAACCGGCGTTTTCGGCAATACGTTGCTTGGAATCTAAATCGGACACCCTTTTGTACAAGCATTTCCTCTCTGGTTCTTCCCTCCCAGCCACGCCAAATACGTCCCACTTAAAGATCGATTGATTGATTGATTTTATTGTAACCGCCTAATTCATGTGGTTCTCCTCAGTCACTTGTCAATCCAGATGTCTTTACTGCCGAGAGCCGGTAACTCTGCTAACAGTAGATGATTGTTCGTCTGTAAATCAAGGGTGTGAAGGTGCAAACGGCAATAAGCAGTAATTATAATAGCAGTACGCAATCTAATCCTGGACTCGGTGTGGCATCTTTCTATCAGCTGTAACAGATGACTGACAGTCAGATAAAGAATTATAAGAGCCGAACTGCGCCTCTGTCGAAGAGCTCGCCCGTAAGACATTCTGACATATTTCTCCCAAGTACTTACCATAAATAATCTTCTAAAGAAGTTTAGAGCAAAAATTAGACCGACTGTTTAGGTGTACGTAATTTATGTCTTTCCAACAACGGATCAGGAGGAAAGCTCGAATTTAAGGCACATTAGGTCGAACTGCCTTCCATCGAGATGCAATCCTACAAGGTGGTCGTTTTGGGTAAGGGAAAATATCTTCGTTATCTGTGGTTCTTGCTGTTTCGCCGGTATCTGTCTGCCTGTCTGCTTCACTATACTAATGTCTGCCTATCTGTCTGTCTGTCTGTGTCTGTCTGCTTTGTCTGTCTGTCTGTCTGTCTGTCTGTCTGTCTGTCTGTCTGTCTGTCTGTTTGTCTGTCTGTTTGTGTCTGTCTGTCTGTCTGACTGGCTAGTACAGTGCACGCAGTCCAGATTTGGAGCTCCGCTTGTATTTTCTGTCCATCTTTACTGCAGGCGACGGCACAGTTGGGAAGACCAGCATATCCCTCCGCTTTGTCCGCGACACCTTCAACCACGAGCACATCCAGACAATCGGTGCCGCCTACATGACCCAGACTATCGTCCTCGGTGGCAGTGCAACCAAACTAGAGATCTGGGACACCGCTGGTCAGGAGATCTATCACAACATCGTTCCCTTGTACTACCGGAACGCTCGTGCTGCCCTCATCGTCTATGATGTCACGAACCGCGGGTCCTTCGGAAAGGCATCTTTTTGGCTGAACAAGATCAAGGAGGAAGTACTGGGACCGTTGGTCCTCATTTTGGTAGGGAATAAGATTGATTTGACGACATCCAGACGGGTGACCACAGAGGAGGGTGAAGCACTGGCTCAAAGCTTCGGGATCCCGTTTATGGAAGTGTCAGCAAAGGCCAGCACCAATGTTACGGAACTTTTTGTGAAGGTGGCACAGTTGTTGAAAGCTGGACCGGTGGGGTCCGCTGCAGTTACAAGGGGCACGGTTAAAGCAGGGGACAGCTCTGTGACGAGAAATAAAACGTGTTGCGGCTATCTATGTTTGGTACTTTAATCTCAGTCAGAGACATACAAACTAATATAATCAGGCAGACAGGCAGTCAGTCAGACAGACAGACAGTCAGTCAGACAGACAGACAGTCAGTCAGACAGACAGACAGTCAGTCAGACAGACAGACAGTCAGTCAGACAGCCAGACAGACAGTCAGTCAGACAGACAGACAGTCAGTCAGTCAGTCAGTCAGACAGTCAGTCAGTCAGTCAGACAGTTAGACAGACAGACGGAGACAGACAGAGACAAACACACAGATAGGCAGACAATAGCATCCCAAGAGAGATAAAATTATTTGAAACAGACATTTACAGCAACAGATCTTTCGACCGTTCGTAATTTAAAGTTCTATTAAGTTATATCGTGTTAAATCAGCGCGAAACAAGCTTTAAAAATTGTAAACCGCTAAAAATGCAAGCATTTACGTGCGCAGGCAAAGACCCAGTTTGATAATGCTTGCTCCAATTCCCTGGCAGCTATGCATCATTCATAGCGAGAAAGACCTCCCTTTAATGTGATAAGGCATGTACGTAGCAGCACAGAAAAGTCGCCGTTCCCTTTAGAGTTGAAGAATATTCAGCATTCAGACAGGAGGGGTCTTGTACACGGTCGGCAGGAAGTCGCCACGTGTCTCGGAGAACGTAGACATTTCCGATTCCTTCTTCTGGGCCTTGTGCCCGGGGTGGGAGGAGTTGCCATTGCGAAAGTCCAGCGACTTCTTCCGCAGGCCTTCATACGCCATGGGGTTGCTCATACCGTCGCTGATGGAGATTTGCGTGCCGTTCGGTAGCACTCCCAGGGGAACGGTGTTTTGCGTGGGTTCCGCTTCCGGCTCGGAGATCAGCAACATGTAGCCAACCTTAATGGACGATAAAAACAATAGATGCCTGTATCTTCACCTTCACCGGCAGCATGTCTGGATGCCCATTCCCTAACCTGATGTTCCGATCTGCCTGTCTGTCTGTCTCTCTGTCTGTCTCTCTGTCTCTCTATCTGCCTGTCTGTCTGTGTGCCTGCCTGCCTGTCTGTGTATCTGTCTGTCTGTCTGTTTGCCTGACGGCCTGTGTGTCGGTCTGTCTGTCGGTCTGTTTGTCTGCCTGTCTGTATCTTCACCTTCATCTGCAACATGTCTGGATGCCTATCCCCCCTAACCTGATGTCATGTTTAGATGCCCTTGGGTTGGTACGTAATCATGTCTGAATGACTATGGCTGTCTGAATGACCACACACGTCGATCTTTTAGGCATATCTGACTCTTTAGACAATCTGCACCTGTGTCTGGATGCCGATATTTTTTACCATCAGTTGAGTCTGGTTCCCTCTACCTTGGTCTCTAGTTATGTCTGGACATCCGAATCAATGTCTGGATGCCTATTTTTAGACTTTTAAACATGACTGAATTCTCACTTTGAAGCCTATACCTTGACGTTCAATCATGCCTGGTTGCCTTGATCGATGTCTGTCTGTCTATATTTTCTGTACTAGCCAAATCACAGCCATGTGTCACCACTCCAACTGAAAGTCATATCTATTTGCCTGCAGCCAATCTTTTTGGAACTCCCTCTGTGATATGGATATACATGAGATTAATTATAAAAAAATTCAGGTATGCCACAACCGTGACTAGAGGCACGAATGGGCTCGCGCAGTCTTAGAACCATCACCATTAACCTCCCGTGACCTAATCGACGGATTGTAACCCAATGCCTCTTTTTGCACATTAATTAGCCGTTATTCTCAATTAAATTCCCATATCACTTACTTCACCCATTTCCACGAAGTCGCCGCCCAACGCCTCATCCTCCTCGGTCTGTCGGAGCCGCAGGCATGGCACCCGATTGATCAGATACAGTATGATGACGCTAATACCGAACGACCAGGCCGCCTAAAAAATGTAGTCACATAACATCTAGCCATGATGACAGTCGATCCACATGCAGAGTTAAAAAGAAAACGAAGATGTCTGGATGTGTCCCTAACTGTCTGCCTTTGTCTATCGGTTCGTTTGTCTGACTATATTTCTACTTGTCTGCTGCCTGAGCTTAGGATTATCGGTCTGCCTTTTGGTTTGTCTACTTGTCTGTCTGCCTGAGCTGACTAAAGCGACCTGTCTGCCTGTCTGTCTTTCTATCTCCTTGTCTGTATGTCTGTGTGTCTATCTGTCTGCCTGCCCGTCTGTTTGTCTGTGTGTCTATTTGTCTAACCGTCTGCCTGTCTGCTTGCTTGTCTGTCTATATGTCTATCTGCCTGCCTATCTGCCTGCCTGTCTGATATGGGGTCAGTCTCTGGATGCGAACGCTTACGATAGCGATCGAGGAGCCCAGTTGGTAAGCCACTTGAATCCAGTTATGCTCCAGCCAACCGCCGTCGATCGCCGTGCCATCCAGCAGGCCGACCCATTTCTGTGCAAAAATTCCCGTCAACACGTTGCCGATGAATCCGCCGAAACCATGAACACTGAACGCGTCGAATGAATCATCCAGACCGATGCGTTTCTTGCAGCGACACCAGAGGTTGCAGGAAATCGCGGTGAACGATCCGATGACAATGGCGGCCCACCTGCGAATTAAAGGGTATCATCATCTATCAAGAAAAGCTGACAGATAGACAACCATGTTGGCTTTGCTAGAACTAGACCAAGAAACTAAGAAATAAATAGACAAATAGAAAAAAAGGAAGCAACCCGGTAAATGGACGAACGGACAGGCCGACGCAGGAAACAGAGGGAACAGTCCCAGGAAGACAGACAAACAGGGACCACTTACAATCTCTTATATAGCCACTTATAACCTGTACATAAAACAAACAGGCAGACATGTGAACGGCGAGTGAGGCAGACAGACAGTACAACAAGTCTACTTGTCGACCGACAGACATACAGACAGACAGACAGACAGACAGACAGACAGACAGACGACAGACAGACAGACAGACGCATGAACAGTAAGACAGACGATCTTACAAACACACAGACAGGCAAAGAGTACAAGGTGATGCTATTAAACAGACATCAAATAAACAGTAGCCACGAGACTCACGGAGCGACAAAGCCGGACGCGGGCGTAATTCCGACCAGTCCTGCCACAGCACCGGAGCAGAAACTCAAAGCGGACAGCTTCCGCGTCCAGATGAAGTCGAACCAGATCCAGGAGAGTGCTCCCGTAGCAGCAGCTATAGTTGTAACCTGGAAAAAAAAGACAATTCGTCAAAATCTCTCGCAAAATTGATGGCTCACGTAAATAAGACAAACTAGACATTGAGACGCACAGTAGAGGCCATCGCAGCGCGTGTGTTGGAAGCTCCAGCTGAGCCACCGTTGAAGGCAAACCAACCGAACCAGAGGATTCCGGTACCTGGAAGAGTAAACACTTATGCACGGATAGAAATTGGAGACCCACGAGAAAACTAGACATACCCTCCGATAATCGATTGAGTGGTAGACAAACTAGACATTTCAGAGTTGCCTGCCCGGTGATAATTCATCCGGACATGTATGCAAACAGACAAACAGAAAAAAGAGACAGACGGACAGACAGTCAGACAGACAGGCAAACAGGCAGATAGGCAGAAATACAGAAATACAGACAAACAGATAGACAGACAGACAGCAGACAGACTAACCCACGGAAAGCAGAAAAGGCAAACAGACAGACAAATAGACCCCACCTAGCATGACATTAACAAGACTGTGGTGCTCCACATGGATGTGCTTCCGCTTGCCCAACATCAAACAGTAAGCCAAACCGGAGAAACCAGACGCGATGTGAACAGGTCCGCCACCCGCGAAATCGTACGCCCCGGTGAAACAGGGAGCGGAAACGTTTCCCAGACAAGCGAAGTTTCGAATCCACCCGTGATCAGCCCACGACCAATAAGCTACGAAATCATACACAAAAGTCGTCCAAAAAAAGACGAAGATCATCGCGGGAACAAAGCGAGTTCGCTCCGGGACTGAGCCAAAAATCAAGGCGGCAGTAATCGTAGCAAATTGCATCTGGAAAAAGCAAACATTTGTGCTTGCGTGACTACCAAACGAGACATTTGTCTGCCTGCATGCCTGCCTGCCTGCCTGCCTGCCTGCCTGTGTGTCTGTCTGTGTGTCTGTGTGTCTGTCTGTGTGTCTGTCTGTGTGTCTGTGTGTCTGTTTGTCTGTGTGTTTGTCTGTCTGTGTGTCTGTTTGTCTCTGTGTCTATCTGTCTCTGTGTCTGTCTGTTTGTCTGTCTTTCTTACCTGATAAACCATAAATGCAATAGAAGGAATCTGTGGCGACGTATAAGGAAAAGAATGTGCGCCCAGCGTGCTGATCGCTCCCATTTTGAAGTCCCCGATGAAATAACCACCGGTCTCGGAAAAGGCCAAACTGAACCCAAACAGGAAGAACTGGACCGTTACGATCGCCATCGCCAGCATGCACATCATCATCAGCGACAGCGCGTTGTTCTGCTTGGACAGTCCGGAGTAGAAGAGCGCCAATCCCGGAGTCATGAAGAAGACCAGCGCAGCTCCCCAGGTGATGAAGCCGGTGGACGGCGAACCCGCGTCCGCCGGCATGGTCAAATTTACGGTCGAGTTCATCCTGCAAGGCGGAAAACGATTTGTCTGCAATGCTAAAAGCCAATTGTCTGACCAAGCAATTGAGCCACAAAAAGTGTTTGAATTCGCGAGAAATTTCTCGGTGGAAAAAATTTCTGTGAGATTGTACTGAGAAATCTCACATCGTTTTCGATTCTCTTTCTCCTTGAACTTTTATAGACACGCTGGGCGTCTGTGTCTGTCTGTCTGTCTGGCTGTGCCTTTGGATATTGTACGAGCAGGTACGGTGGAGGGTTGGCTCTTTATTTCTTCGGTAATGGATGAATTTATATTCACGCATGAGCAGATCCGTCGAGCTCAACGCTGGCCAGTGTGCGTTCATATGTTTCAATAATTAACCGACGTGTGAAAA
>LRSR01013467.1:0-10504 GCA_001579985.1 Hypsibius dujardini
AATAATAATACATTAATATTAATAATTATTAAATTAATAATTTTAATTAATTTTAATTAATTTCAAACTAATTGGCAGCAGAGAAACACATTTCGAATAAGAGGGGACGGAGCAATAAACACTGCTGGAACCTGGACGCCACAGTACACTAATCCAGTGCATTAATAGCGAGGCTCTGCCGAATAACAACCGAAACTCATAGATAAATTTTAAAAACGAGCAATCACAAAGTTTTTTTGCTAGTCACCACATCCGAAGAGACGCAGGGAACAATACCAAGTCTCTTTTAGCCCATGCATTACGAAACAGCAAAAACAAGAACTCAACTTAAGCAGCGGTTCACTCAAAACCGAAAAATCAAAATAGAATCAGTTGCATAAGGCACAATGACACGACACTGACAATGAGGGGCTCAATGTTTTTGCAGTTGCTTTGGCTGCCCGGCTCAGTTGTCGTTTGATAAACTGAGAAGGCTAACAAACAAACAGACATGTAGACAAACAGCTAAGCAGGCGGAAACAGCTAACCAGCAAACAAGCCAAATAGACAGACATACAGACAAACAGGCAGACAGACAGACAAACTGGCAGACAGACAGACAAACAGGCAGACAGACAGACATACAGACAGACAGACCGGTTGACAGACACATACACACAAAGAGACAGATAGGCAGGCAAATATAGAGGACATAAGACACACATGGAGACAGACTGACACAGGCAGATGAACAGACAAACAGACAGACAGACAGACGGACATACAGGTGACCGAACAATAATAGATAGGCAGACAAACAATGGTAGGGCAGACAGACAGGCAGACAGATAGACAGCTTGAACAGGACTTACTTTCGAAAGAAGGAGTGCGAAAGCGCTTCTTTAGGTGTGAGACGTTGAGAGGGCTCAAATCGGAGCATTTTCAAGATGAGATCGCGGAATTTAATGTAGTCCAGGTGTGAGTGGCCGGGCTCGTGTAACCTCCGGCTGCCAGGTCCTCCCGCTTCCACTCCGATTACCTTGTCGAACATCCGCATTCCGGGGGCGAAATACTAAAACGCAGAACACTGCCTTATTACTTTCACCGAAGCAATAAACTTCCGACATGCAAAAGTCTCCGTTGGCCACTGTAAGGAACAATTCTGCGTGACTCTCTCTATTGACAACTTCGTTTAGTTGGAATAAAAAATTTTCTGTCCGTCTGTCTACCTGCCTGTTTGACCCTTTTAATAAAAACCGCATCGGTTGTGGCTTACCTTTTTGCCTGCCTTGGGGATGGGCACATATTCTGCCTCATTGACCGCTTGTGTGCATCTCCACCAAGATAAATTCCAGTGCCCACTCAAAAATAAAATCAGCCAGTCAGTTTAAGACGTCAACAACACAGAAAGTAAAAAACAAATTCAGATAAACCAAGATTAGTTGAGTGACAGGCACACAGACCGACGGGCAAGACATCAAACAAGCAGACAAAATGATTAAGGAAGCGATAAAAGGGCAAGCAGACGACAGTCATAGACAATCAGGTAGCCAACCAGAGGGGCAGATAGACAAACCTTTAAACAGATATTCATACAGACATCCAGACAAACAAATAGAAAGATAAACAGACAGATTGGCAGGCGGTCAGTCAGACAGACATACAAACATACAGACCGATAGGCACACAGGTAGACAGACATATAGACAGACGAACACACCGACAGAAAAACAGACTGGCTGCCAGCTAGCCAAGCGTTTATGACGTTTATGACGTTTATCTCTGAAACTTGTGAGGGTGTGAGGGTATGATGATTTGATAAAAATTTAAAAATTGCAGTTTTTCGTTCAAATTTGGAGTTTGTTGGAGTAGAATATCGATGGAAGTCCCTACTGATGATAACAAATGGGGGGGGGGTTTAAATTTTTTACAAACGGTAGAGCTTTGATGGAAAAACAGAAGATAGATAATTCTTTGTGGCTTGAAATTGCTTTGTCAGAAAATTAGACGGGCGGCAAGGCCAGCGATAATTCTTCCTAATCCAAACTCGATTTGGTCTAACAAACAGCTGTATATTGTTTTATGGCACCTCATCTTCGTTTGGGCAGACAGATAAGTAGTAAATGACAAAATGAGATACTGTTTCAGTACATTAATGTCCAAATAACAGCCCCATGCCACTGTTCTTCCACTACGACGAAATGGACTTTGCAATCAATTATTTGGACATAATGAAAGCAGATCCAGTTCATGTGCAATTAGACCATCTCACTACATTATTCAAACACAATTATTCAGGCTCCCAAGGGACCAGCCAATTACCAGCGTGAGTGTCAGATCTTGGCTAAAAATTTCACCCAAAAGCTCTTCCTCTATACATATTTTAGAAAATATTGCTTGCCGTAGACAAGGATTTCTTCAAAATGAAAAAAATGTAAGACGTTGTAAAATCACTAGAAAAATCCTGTCCCAGTTCTAAACACCAATTTCTAAAAAAGATTGTTTTATCTTCTGTGACATTCACTAACTCAAAGTTTTATTTGAAATCGATTGAAAACAGCGTACAAATTTCGAATAAAAGGAAACGGCGCAATAGACACTGCCGAAACCTGGACGCCACAGTCCGCTGATCGTGCATTAATAACATGGCTCTGCCGAGTAACAATCGAAACTCCTTCCTCTCGCTTTAAAAAACCTTCGACTGATACCAATCAATTTTGCTATTAAATTCTGAGTTAACGGTTGCCAGAAAAGTGAAATTTTAAAAATTGGTGATTATAGCTGAGACCGGAATTTTCCAATACTTTACTATGGGCACTTAGAGAAATATTTTGAAAACGAGCGACTTCGGCTGTTCACTACATCCGAGGAGACGCGGGGAACAATACTTAGTCTGTTTTCACTCATGTATTTTAAGAGAACAAAAAAGAGAGCTGTAGTTAAACAGCGGCGCAGTCAAAAACGAAAGATCAAAATAAAATCAGTTGCATAAGGCACAGTGACACGACACTGACGATGATGGGCTCAATTTTTTCGCAGTTACTTTGACTGCCCGGCTCAGTTGTCGTTTGATAATCGGTTTGTGGGGTTGGTTGTGCAGGAGTCCAGCCAGTTGGAGTATTTGTAATTATTGGAATGCGGGTCGAAGGGTCCGCTGGACCGCCTGGAAAATAGAATCTTTTTAGAGTGCTTCAAATGACTAAACAAAAAGTCTTGAAAGTAAAACATACACTCTGGACTAAATGACCCAGTGTGTACTGTTTCAATCCTGTCTCCACAAGTTAGGTCAATCCTAGGAAAGCTAAACTGTGGCACATTTGACCGATACCACATTGTAAAGTTATACAGTTCACAGCATGTACAGCCAGTGAAGTTATCACAGAACTGCTGCTCTTCGGTAAAGCTGGAGAAATCGAATGTAATCAGCGAGCGCATGTTTAAACTCTCGTAGATAACGCGCGGCAGAGTTGAGAGCTTGTTGATGCTCAAGTCAAGCCTCTTGATGCTCTCCAGAAAAACTGGGCTGTTGCTGTCAGCAGTTGATGTTACGCTCCTTAATTTGTTGTTCGCCAAACTAAGTTCCTAAAATTTAAACACGTTTCAATTACTAACGGGCGTAACGTTTACAGCCGCAAGAAAAGAAATTTGCTTTCATTTATCCGGGTATGTTGGCATAATTAGAGACGGCACCTTCAAACGTCGCGAAATCGGGCTTAGAAATGCCCAATCCAATTCTTCAATGTCGTGGTTCTCGATTATGACAATCTCAAGATGAGGGAATATTCCGCTGAGGGCTGGAGCGTCCACAAGGATGCCAATCTCCTCGAAAATGTCTTTATCAATAGTCGTAATCCGACACCGGAAAAGGTTGAGGTATTTCAGGCTGACGAAACCGTTGAAATCGGCCTTGTTTATTCCGCTCATGTTCACACGAAGTAATTCCAGATGAAATATATGATTCTTATTATGGATGAGAAGACCGTTTAGTGGGAAACGCGAAGTAGCAAGGCGATTATACAATATGAAATAACGCAGATTTGGAAGATAGGGAAGCGGAATGTAATTGTCTTTGACTATAACTCTAGTGTCATCAAACATGAGGGCCTCGGTGTCAGCGTACACCAAGGAGACATTGAAATTATCCGGCAGAAGAAAGTCCTGCGGGCCCGTACAATTTGTCATCGGTACCTTGATGTTATGGGAACCATTGTAGAAACTGTCAATACTTTCAGGATAAAAAGTACACGCGTCGTGAGAGACCGAAACAGGGCCAGCTCGTTGCATTTGACTCGTACAAAGAACGGCCGCCGTCCATGCCAATAAAAAAAAGATAAACCGACACATGTTAAATAAACGGCTTGAAGCCCAAATATCTACCCCGGAGTAAGACTCAAAACCCGCTTTCACACTTTCTTTCCTTTTTACAATACATCCAAGGAAAACGGATATTTGATTAAGATTGCCGGACTTACAACGGGGAAAGACTGATTATAATCGAATTTTAATGGACTTTGTTCTGCGCCACACGATTTTAGTCATTGTAATTTGAAATATGGCTGCCTCTGTATCTCTAATCTCTCGCCGTGACAGACAGTCTGCAAATAGAAGTGTTACACATAATCCAACGCGATTTGATTTAGGATTTTGTTCTACAGGACTTCACCTTCGTTTGAACACGATGAGGTAAGCTATATCATTAGGTACGATAAGCGAGGCAGCTCATATGCAATATACAGTAGCTATCGTCCGCTCGCGATCTCAAGGGACAGCTTAGCCCGCCTCCCTCAGTTTGATTCAACGTGAACAATTTATATCTGCTATTGTATGTGTACTTTCCTAGCGATTTTTTTCTGTGGAAGAGTTATATTTAAGATTTGAAATTAATAATCTTCCCCCCCCCGCCCCGTACCCGAAGATCTAAACGCGTCTATGGTCAGACATGTCGATGTTCAGATCTCCGACCAACACGACATCACAAAATGTACCCCAAATGTACATAAAATGCTGATTATTGCCAACATTCTGTATCAAAATCCTAAGATTTCCAGTTACTTACAGTGTGTTTTCTCGTTAAGAGACTAAAACAAACATATCGCTTGGAAGACAAGACACTCTGGGGAAATATTACGGTTAATGAAATTAAATCAAGTCCCTATTAACCATTAAAAAATGTTGAAGTTTTTCATTCAAATTTGGGGTTTGCTGGGTTCTAATATTGATGAAGATCTCTATTGGTGATGATAAATTGGGGGGGGGGGGAAATAAAAATATTTACGAATGGTAGAGCTTTGATGGAAAATCAGTTTTTGAAAATATTTTGAAATCCCGGAGGCTGGAAATCAGATTCCCCACAAGTTTTAAAATGATCTTGGTATATGAAAAGTATATAAAAGACCGAATCCTTGGATTTGACATTTTTCCGAGGAAAGTATAGTACTCGTACTATTTGACGTGAGCCTAGATAGACGCTTTCCAACACTGCTTGAATGATTATTACCTGCTGGTTGAGTTGCAAAGGATAGATTACTCTTTGTAGCTCGAGATCGTTTTGCCAGAAAATTAGAATGAAAGCTTTATTAGTCGAATTTTGTCTGGATTACTATATTTTGGACTTTTAGATATTTTTGGACTTTTGGATATTTTATTCTAGGCATTACTAAATAACAACCGAAACTCCTCCCTCTCCTTTTAAAGAACCTTCAACTGATACCAATCAATGTGCTATTAAATCTTGAGTTAATGGTTGTCAGAAAAGTGAAACTTTAAAAATTGGTGTTTATGGCTGAGACTGGAATCTTCCAATAATTTTCCATGGACAATTCCTAAATGTATCAACTCATAAATCAGTTTTAATAACGAGCAATCACGAAGTTGTTTTGCTGGTCACTATATCTGAGGAGACGTGGGGAACAATACCAAGTCTATTTTCGCCCATGCATTTTGAAACAACAAAAAAGAGAACTGAAATTAAGCAGTGGCGCATTCAAAAACGAAAAATCAAAATAAAATGAGTTGCATAAGGCAGAGTGACACGACACTGACGATGAGGGGTTCAGTTTTTTGGCAGTTGCCTTGGCTGCCCGGTTCGGCTGTGGTTTCATAATCGGTTTGTCCAGTTGGTTGTGGACGCGTCGGATCAGGCGTCCCACTTATTGGAATGCGGGTTGGTGGGTCCGCTGGACCGCCTGGAAAATGGAATATATTTAGAGTGCGTCAAACAACTAAACAGAAAGTCTTTAAGTGAAACGTACATTCTGGACTAAATGATCCACTATGCACTGTGTCATCCCTGCCTCTACAAGTAAGGCGAATCCGAGAATTGCTAAGCTCTGGCACATTTGACCTATACCACATTGTGAAGGTGTACAGTTCACAGCATGTACAGCCATCGTAGTTTTCACAAAATTGCTGCTCCCGGTATCCGCTGGTGAAACCGAAATATGTCAACGAGCGCGGGTTTAAATTCTCGTAGATAAAGCGCGGCAGGGTTGAGAGCTTATTATTGCTCAAGTCAAGACTCTCGATGCTCTCGAGAAAAATTGGGCTATTGCTGTCAGCAGTTGATGTCACGCTCTCTAGGTTGTTGCTTGCCAAAGAAAGAGACTGAAACATGAACACGTTTTTGATTACAAACGGGCGTAACGTTTACGGACGCAAGAAAAGAAATTTGCTTCCATTGCTCCGGGTACATTGGCATAATTAGAGACTGCAACTTCAAACTTCGCGAAATCGGGCTTAGAAATGCCCAATCCAATCGTTTAATGTCGTTGTTATTGATCATGACAGTCTCAAGATGGGGGAATGTTCCGCTGAGAGATGGAGCGTCGACAATGTTACCAAGCTCCTCGAAAATGTCTTTACCAATAGTCGTAATCTCACACATGCCAAGATCAAGAGATTTCAGCATGATAAAACCCTTGAAGTCTGCCTTGTTTAGTCCGCTCAAGTTCACACCAACTAGATTCAGGATAGATATATGATTCTTATTATGGATGAGAAATTCGTTTAGCGGGAAACGCGAAGTAGAATGGCCAAAAATATTATATGAGAAATATTGCAGATGTGGAAGATTGGGAAGCGGAATGTAATTGTCCTTGAGCATAATTACGCCGTTACGGAAAAAGAGGGCTTCGGTTCTAGCGTCCACCAAGGATACATTAAAATGATCTGGCAGAAAGAAGATTGGCGGGCCGGAACAATATGTCGTCCACAGGTTATGGGTGCCGTTGTTGGAACCAAGAACTTCACGAGAAAAACTACAATCTTCGTGAGGGACCGAAACGGGATCATCTCGTTGCATTTGATTCGTTCCGTGAACGGCCGCCGCCCATGCCAACAAGAAAAATATAAATCGACACATGTTAAATAAATGGCATCAAGCCCAAATATCCATCCCGGATGTATAGAACAACTGAAACCCACAACTCGCTTTCACACTTCCTTTCCCTTTTACACCACAGCGGAAAACACCGGATCGCTTATCTAATTTGCCGGATTAACAACAGGGAAAAACTGATTGTAGTCAAATCTTGATGGACCTTGCTCGACCTCAGAGGAACGGTTGTTAATTGTTGGTTCAGCGATCGTAATGTCAAATATGGCCCTCTCGGTATTTCTAATTTCTCGCCGTCACAATCTGCAAATAGAAGTGCTACAAATAATCCAGACTCGATTTGGTCTACGCACGCAGCCATTGTTTGTTCTGCTGGATCTTACCTTCGTTCGAGCAAGAAAAGATAAGCTGTATCATTATGTACGATTGGCGAGGTGATTCATATGCTATGTACAGTAATTACGTAAATTTAGGTCCAGTTACTAGTTATCGCCAAAAATTCATATCAATTTCATTTTATATTCATCTCATATTGTGTCGGAAATGACGCTGCCGATTCCGGCCGGTAGAAAAGACCCTCAGCTGAAGTCCCGGATCTTTCTGCTTATCCATTTATCTGTCTCTGTCTGCCTGTCTGTCTGCCTGCCTGTCTGTTTGTTTGTTTGTCTGTTTGTTTGTCTATCTGTCTGTTTGTCTGTCTGTCTGTCTGTCTGTTTATCTGTCGGTCTGTCTGTCTGTCCGTTTGTCTGCCTGCCTGCTTGTATGTCTGCTAGTGGAGAGTCTCTAATGGGAAAGTGCGTGTGCAAATCTCTCCACATCTGCCAATGTGTCTGCTTGTCTGTGCATTTGCATGTCTGATTTATGCATGTCTATTAGCATAAACGTTTATTTTGTTCAATAGCTTACAAATCATTGCCTATGGGGTTTCTTGTGTTATTATTCACGTAACTCTTGACTTGTCTTTTTAATTCAGGCACAGTAAGGACTGCAACAACCAGCGGACCCACCATGACCAACAAGTTCAAAGTAAAGAGCGGATCAGCCGTTCAAGGACTTCTTGACGACTTCAACGAATAACCGCCGACACCGATGCATCACGTATGATGTCAATCTGCAGTAGTCTTGACTTGCACCCTACGATGCCTTACTAATCAGTATCCTTACGGCTGGTGCTAAATTATTTCGGGCGTTTGAAACCAGATCCTGTCAGGCATGTTGACTGCCTTCAGTTTTTGGTCTTAATCGAAACAACCGCACACATTAAGAGTTCTGCCCGAACGGGCTGGCATCTCTCCTTCTCCATTGCTGTCTATCGACGGCGGCTCAAATAAAAATAAAGAAGGCACACACATACATACATGCAGATACCCTACCAGGCAGGTAGAATGACAGAGAAACAGACAGACAGACAGACAGACAGACAGACAGACAGACAGACAGACAGACAGACAGACAGACAGACAGACAGACAGACAGTCAGACAGACAAACAGACACACAGACACACAGACACACAGACAGACAAACAGACAGACAGAAAGAGACAGATGAACGGATAAGCAGACTTTTTTTGGTTTGGAAAATTGAATGAGTCCTGCAAGAGCGGGAGGGTGATGTAGCATCTTCCAGTCCTCTAAAGTTTAAACAGCAAGTACCATTTTTGAAGAATGAACTGGCACACTACCAAGCACTGGTCGAGAACGTATACCCAACTCAAAAGAAGACGAAAAAAGCTTAAATCATATCCATAATAAAAGTGACATTCCGCCGGCGCCAGACATCCGACACTTTTGAATCCTGTGAAGAAACGAAGAGGCAAGCGGTCTCAAATTGTATACTACAAACATGGTGGCAACTCTCAACGACTCAATCCTTACCTGTTTCCTTTTAGACAGGAGCCTATCACAGACAAATCAACATCACAGGGCGCCTCCTCGCCGTCAAAGAGGGACATCCAGTCCAACTGGATTCTCTGGATGGATTCGCATCACAATTCATTGACAGGAGGAGTGAGATCAAGACGCGTCAGGCACGACACGCGGCAAAAGCCATGGGGAAGAAGTGTCCTTCCCTGTCACACGGCATCTGCAAAGACAAAGACATCAGACAAACAGACAAACTGACAAACAGACAGATAAATAAACAGACAGACAGACAAATAGACAGACAGACAAATAGACAGACAGACAGACAAATAGACAGACAGACAGACAGACAGACAGAAAGACAGACAGACAGACAGACAGACAGACTGAAAGCATTAAAAGGAAGAAGGAAGGCCCGAAACGGGACCGAACGAAATGAATATAAATGGCTTGCTAAACCCCGAAAACGGTTTGCCGCACCGAGAAGGAAAGAAGAAAGCCATTTGAGGTGATGGACAGAGATGAGTTCACACTTGAAACCAATCCAACACCTTGCTGACCGCAGAACGCCCATCACCCGACTGTCAACAGACAACCACCAACACCAACATTATTTCCCTACTTAAAACCATTCGACTGACCGGTTAAGAAAGACCAGGAACCAACCGCGGCGTCGGTTGACGGTGGAGGAGCTGACGGTCGCCTTTCCGATCCAGGGAACATGCCTTGTCCCGCGAACACTGACGCACTCATTTCATCAGGTCTAAAAAAAATATTCAGCTTGGGAAGACACACACAAGGACCAAAAGACCAGCAGACAGACAGAAAAACAGACAGGTTGACAGACACATTGACACAGAAATACAGATGGGCAGGCAAACATAAAGAACAGAAAGACAGACATGCAGACAAACTGACAGACAGATGGACAGACACAGATAACAAACAGGCAGACAAACAGACAGCTCGAACAGGACTTACTTTCGAAAGAAGGAGTGTGAAAGGGCTTCTGCAGGTGTGAGACGTTGAGAGGGCTCAAATCGGAGCATTTTCAGGATGAGATCGCGGAATTTAATGTAGTCCAGGTGTGAGTGGCCGGGCTCGTGTAACCTCCGGCCGCCAGGTCCTCCAGTTTCCACTCCGATTACCTTGTCGAACATCCGCATACCAGGGGCGAAATACTAAAACGCAGCACACTGCCTTATTACAT
This sequence comes from Hypsibius dujardini, assembly GCA_001579985.1. Taxonomy (NCBI): domain Eukaryota; kingdom Metazoa; phylum Tardigrada; class Eutardigrada; order Parachela; family Hypsibiidae; genus Hypsibius; species Hypsibius dujardini. The sequence continues at coordinate 10,387 of LRSR01013467.1, forward strand.
CACCAAGGGAATAAACTTCCGGCATGCAAAAGTCTCCGTAAGCCACGAAGTGGAATAATTCTGCACGACTCTCTCTCCCAACAACTTCGTCTGGTTGGAATAAGGAATTGTCTGCCTG
>LRSR01013472.1:0-38446 GCA_001579985.1 Hypsibius dujardini
GGGGGGGGGGGCGTAAAAAATTTGAGAATTTTTTTATGCATGCCTGCTCAAGTGGATGTACAACTTCCCAGGTTTACAAAGCATTTGAAGAAAATTCAGTTAGGAAAAAATACTACGGTATTATTGTTTGGGTTCCCTTCAATCTCCATAAATGTTTGCTGTTTACTAGATGATTAATATTATTTTTCTCTAAATAAATAAATCCCATCATATGATGTATGGCACTTATACCGAATCTCGTATACTGTAGAAGCGGGGGAGCCAAGTCGCAATATAAGCTGCCCGCACCCCTCATTGTGGGACTGGCATTCACCGGAACTCTCCACCCAACCATTGCGTTTGTGGATACGATGCGATTTTTCCATTGGACTACGGTTTTCATTGCGGTGGATGAGGATTCACTGGCTTTTTACACATTTTTGGCCGCCGAGATTGTGAAGATGGCTTCTGACCTTAATGCCAAAGCTGGGAGAAAAATTCTCACAGTATACGAACACCATGTGTCCTCCAATAGGAATAATACCCTTGACACGCAGCTGGATAACACTCTGCATGCCTTCCGGAACAGCAGCCGAGGTATTTATCATGTGCCTCCACTTGAATGAATTCGATATTGATTATGAATGTTAAATGTGACATTCCTGTCTCTCAAAGCCCTTTCTGACGAGTAAGCTGAATGTTTGTATTTTGCAGTGATGATTTGCCTAGGGCGTGGCGATTTATTACGCAAGCTATTGGTGCGTTACTCCGTCTCCGTTTGCTCCACAACAAATACTAAAAATCAAAGTACGCAAAGGTCTAATTTACCGATTGAATAAATCACCGCTCCATTTTGAATTAAATTTACGACAAGTGTCAAGAAGCACGGAGTTCCATGTGTTCTTAATGTATGTATTGACCATTTCTTACAAGGTAGTCACGGAACACGAATTGTACAGAGTTTTCTAATCTTTGACAAGTCCACCAAAGATGGTCTTGGGACCATACTGGGAGAGACAAAATTTGAGATAATTTCTATAAAAAGTACACATTTAAATCTCGATTTTTGAAATCATCCACTGCTAGCAAATAGCACAGACTAGTGAAAGACATAGATCCGAGGCTAATGTATACTCTCGCTATACCGACAGCTGGCAGCCCAACGACTCAACATGACCAACGGAGATTATGTCTATCTTTCATTCGAATCTACACCGGTTTTGAACCTCAAAACTAACGTCACGTGGCACTATGGGGACAGCCAGGACGAGGTAAGTATATGGAGCTGTATTTTTTATGGGGAATTTTGACTTTTTACCCTTTCTTTACATCGTTTATTTCTTCTGTTTTCTTTTCTGTTCTTTTTCATCTTTTCTTTTACCCTGCTGTTTTTGAAGGCTGTCAAGGAAGCATTCCGGTCCCTGCTCGTGATTCACGCAAGCGAAGAGGAGCGACAGCGTCTTAACTCTCCAATGCTTAAAGTTTTGGCGGACCAAGTGAGAGAGAGATCTCAGCGGGAATGGAATGCAACCTACACTGCCGGCAATCAAGTAAGAAAGTGTCATCTGTTTTATGAAGCTCTTGGAAAGACACACATGTGAGACACAATTTTGTCCGCTGAGAAAGCGTTTCGCCTACGTACACTGTATGTTCACAACCGTTAATTTCATAGCCCATCACTGGAACTATTAGCGCGTTTAGGAGCATCGAGATGTTTGCTCACGTAACCAACCAAATTTATCTTGTCAATCGGGTCGAGCATTGCGGGGTACAATAATTTGTGCTTCCCGTTAAAGATTCTGAATCAATCCAGACAAGTCCATGGATTGGCCTCATTATTCAATGGTTCTCACCTCTCACGGATGTTCCTGAACCGAACATTCCTCAGCGATCTTTCCGACATTTTCGTCGATGAAACCGGCAATCGGAGGGTTGAGCTGGTGGTGTCCTATTTTGCTACCGATATGGGTAATCGACGCAAGGTACTTCATCACTCAATAACAACATGTCGCGAAATGTGTAAAGGTCAACAAGACAACACACTATTCGTGATTAGGTGTTTCTGCAACAGAACAAAGACAACAATTTCTTACTGGAGGAAATACGGAACATATCATCGTCCTGGCCTGCCGGACATTTTCCGCCGCCCAATGAACCTTTTTGTGGCTACAAAAATGACAAATTTCGATGTCTTCATGGTATAGACAGACAGACAGATAGGCAGGCAATCAGGCAGGCAGGCAGGCAGACTGACAGACATTAAGACATTTAGACATTTAGACATTTAGACAGACAGACAGACAGACAAACAGGCAGGCAGGCAGGCAGACAGATGAACCTGGGCAAATGATTGACCTACACTATCTTATCTGCAAGTTGGTCTATTTAGATGCACTCTTTCTGCAAACTGCTGCCGCTTCTTGTCTCGCGGCTGTACTGCTTCTGTTAGGCATATTTTTAATTTCTCGACGGTAGGTGGAAAGCGTCCACACCATGGAAGTCTCAGATGGTTGTCAGCAGTTCCTTTTTTTGCAGATTACTTCAAGAGCTACAGCTAAGGCATTTTCTCTGGTGGAACCTAGATCCCAATTGTCTGATAGAAAAGCAGCATCAAAAGCGAGCCAATCGTAGTCGTTTGACTTTGCGCACTTTTTCAACCTATGCGGCTTTGTGTTTCTCATCCCGTGTGAATGTTAATCAATCCGGCAGCCGGTTCTTTAATTTGATGGAACTAAACGATACCGTGTAAAGTCCTTAGTTCTTTTATAGCTTGTAAATCATTAAATTTTTTTTCCTACGTTTGATTAAGGCGAACAGAACTTTAAGTTATATTTGGGCCCAGACTTGACTGCAAGCCATGGGCTAGGTAAGGTGCGTTTATTACCCAACCTTTACGGTTTGAATATTCTACTGCATGTGTAGTATTATTGATCAAGACGGAGTGAATGTTCTTATGATGCTTCATTCCACGTCCTCTGCCGTATTTATGTGGCTTTTAAAGCCGACCCAAAAAATAAGGAGGAAGAAAACTTGGGAAGAAATCAATAAAAGGGCGTTTCTTTTCGGCTTTAAGTAAAGGCTTTACACTCCTTCAGCCTATCTAATAACTCGTGTATGTATATGGAAGTTACACAAGTAAACAAAACCGAACGGCTTATGCTAAAGAACCTTACATTACACATGAACATTTAAACAAATAGCGGACGAGCCTAAGATATACCGTATAATGTTGCCTTTGTGTCGGCCAAAGACGCACACACTCGGGTTACACATGATGTTTGTCATTCACTCGTTGTAAGAGAAATCTTCTTGCAACAAAATGCAGTCAGTCAAACTCCATGACACAATGCATTCACAGTTATGCAAAATAGGATGCGGTACCAGAGCTAATCCGAGTTTTCTTGACAGTCATTTATTTCTCTAACAAATTTAATCAGCAGTTTTTTACATTTGCAAGAGCTGTTTTTATCACCTCCCCTTTGTGGAACTATAATGACTTACTTCAAGTTGATCATTTTGGTAGCTTTTCTGCCTTTTTTCGGCGAGGCGGCAAAACGAATCTACTACAAAACGTGTAAGTTTCCGCAATCCATGTAGACGGCACTACAACTGCTATATTATACTAGCATGCTGATTTTTCCTTCGGCCTGGAATCATAGGGTTCCTCGACAATTACTGCGGGGCGGAGTTGCGGCTCGGGATCGCAAATTTGTCTCAATCCTTGGGAGCTGGGACGCTGGCATTTCGCTCGTACCCCCAGCAACCGTGTTCCGTCAACGTGACATTTGCCCTTGGCTCGTCCAGATTCGCTATTTATGCCAACATCAAGTATGTAAAGTCCTCGAGTGTTAATTCATCCATCGTCGGTCCAAATGATGGATTCAAAACATTGTTTTATAGAGCCGCTTATTTACGCCGGGGAGATTCGCTGATTTTTTTCGAGCGCCGAGGGACGACCGCAAGATTGATCAAACGACTGCGGCCCGCAAGTGATGGCACTATTCACGGCTACACAAACCCAACCTCCGTGGACCATTTTCGCACCAGTTTTGGGCAAGAACTTACGCTCTGCATTCAATTTCTGGAGGGTAGTGTTGGCATGATGCCATTACAAAGTCCGCTGACTCTGGACTTCAATTTTATTATGGGTAGGTAATTGCTATTGTCGTAGAGGCTGAATTCAACAACTGGGAGGTAAAGAAGAGGGTGTGACTTAAAAGACGCGCGGGGATAGATAGGTTTTGACGTAAATAACTGCTCCTAGCCAATTAATTCGAGGGGTTGAGCAGACACGGAGTTTACATAAATTCGGAAGTTGGGGGTAGCATATTTTCTTAGTGGAAAAAGGTTATGCGGGGAACTAACTTTTTTTCAACTTTTTAGTTCAAAAAGCACTTGCCTTCCCACAACTTTGTTTTTATTCCAATGCTGACAATGCCGAATTGCCCCCCCCCCGCCCCTGCATGTGTGAGTCGCACCAGGACGCATCGTTCCTCGACATTTGGGTTTAGCTTTACACTAGTGTTTTTTTTATTATAATAATAGACATATAAAATATCCCTATTTTTGGCTTTTTGAATTTTGATTAATATATTAAAATATTACAGTAAATGTTTTTTTGAAGAGGGTATTAAATTAAAAAGTAATTAAAACATCAGCTGCCGGTAAGTTATTAATTTGAATATTAGAACTGCAACCATTTCAATATTAATATATTAAATGACTTGTTTTCATTTTAATATATAAAAAATTGGCTCTAGTATTTTAATTGATTGAAATCCTCGTTCAATTCAAAAGAGTTCAGTTCAGTGCAGTACAGGTGACATGTCAGTGTATCTCATGAAACGTGAACTGGTCACTTGATTGTTGCGTATTGAATCCGCACTTGTGCGTTCAAGTAATTTAGTATGTTTGTCAGCCATTGCCTGCGTTGATTGCTTGAAACCGCTTGAAAGTAATAATATATTTTAATATAAAATCTTGAAGAATTTTAATTGTATTAATATATTATAATACAGCGGCCAAATTTTTGTTATTTAATTAAAAAGTAATTTAAATTATTTCTTGGGCAAATATATCGTAATATATTTTAATTGTGTGAAAAAAGAGGTATTAAAAAAACACTACTTTACACACTTTCCCCAGACATCTGTCCCATGACTTTTAGTGCGAAATGCTGAACTGCACAAGAAAATATTCCATGTTGCCTTGAGATTGCTTTGTTATAAATGAAAACGACAAAACAGCAAAATGTCCGGCGGGCATAATATGAGCTCCCGCCCGGACATACCGTCTATAGAACTTGATTTTCCGGACAAAATATCTGGGAATTGAATGTTGGGAGACACCACGTCTTGAACCGTAACGACGGATGTAATAGCAAATGCCCAAAATATTGTCCTTATCTGGAATGATAGTATGCGGGATCTAGACCGATTCCTTGAGACATAAATCCATCTATAGAAAACACCTTTTGAATTAGTACTACACTGTACAAATAGGCACCTCCCTATATGTACACTTTTGGTGTCTATTCACAAAGCAAAAGTGAAAAAACACGGCGACCCAAGTTCATCCCATCCCAAAATGAGAAATTCGCGACGGTTTTTGGTACTTTCTATCTCGCTACACAAGGTAAACTATAACGCTGAGTTTTGGGTGTTAAAAATGTGAGCATTTATCGAGAAAATCTAAAATTTAGTAAATCAGACGAAATTCTTCTAATCAAGTGTTCAAAAGAATGTTCAAATAGGATAAGGAGACCTGATGATGTTACGTGGTGCATTTTGAAAAGAAATAAAAATGCAAACGTTTGCAAACCAAAACATGGAACTGTGGAAACTGTGTGCAACTGTGGAAAAACATATTGGAAGCTGAAAGCAATTTTGTCTTTCTAACATGCTTGGCGATACGGTTTGAGTTTTCAACACAAAGCGCCGGGTTGCCCTTAAATCGGACAGGCATTGGGGTAATAAAATTAGAATGGATCATGGGTGATACCGTCGACTTAAGAACATACAGTGCAATAAACTCTGGCAACGTCGACTAAAAAGAATAAACTTTGGGAAGCTCATATAGGCCCATGAAAGTGCGGAACGGTCATTGCATCTGTATTCCATTACAGAGACACTTGGCAACACGGATTTGTACACCTATTGTTCCGCACTGTCGGGCTACATTCACCAGCAGTTGTTCTGCGAAACAGGGGACCGTATCAACTGTCCGGCCGCATATAATTATAATGTGTACGGCCTCAATCCGGCATTCGCCAAAGATTACGACTCTGTGGATAAGTTTGGAGCCATCTTTGGCACCAACAATCCTCCTGATACCGCTAATGAAGAGTACATCCGGCCACGCTGGCCAAACAGGAATTCTTCATTCGCTCGGCGTAGGTTCACGAGGAAATACGAAATCGATCATGGTCGACCATGGGTGTCTATCGCGCCCACTACCACCGCATCGCCGGTCGTCGTTAAAACTGGTCCAGCTTATCGCAAGAACCAATGGGAAGCTTACACAATCAATTACTGGATGTTCACGTCTCCTGTTCCATCTTTTCGCAAGTACCAATCCCTAGTGAACATAAGATTTTGAATATCAGAAAAAACATATGGCCCAACATAATACCTCATATTTCTCTGCTGTAGGCCATATAAAATTTTATAAATCCTTACAAATGTTATCAGTATATATAAATTATATTGATAAAATTCGTACGTTTGTTATAAGGTCTTATAAATGTTTTTAATTTTTAAAACCGTGCTCTGAAAATTATAAAATTTTAGCAGGAAAAGATGACCAGTGGTCAATTGGCACGGAAACATATATACAACAAGATGAAGTCATCAAATTGCTGCCATTGAATATTGTTTTTACGTTTAACCAATAGTAAAAATGCTAAGGAACGGACCGTCGATTATTATTACTCTTTTACGGGAGACGATAAAGCTTTATTTAGTGATTTCACGTCAAAGAAACACGTTTTTCGGCAAATTTTATTAGATTATTATCACACTCCAGGCGAAGAAGTTCCTACGTACTTATAATGTGGGTGTTGGTGCAATGGGTAGTGCGTGTCTCATAGGTTTTTTCCGGTTCGATTCTTTTCTGTAGCTCTTTTTTCATTTTTACTCGTCATTCAGGGTTATTAGGCCTTACAAAATATGTTCGAAATCCGCCTTACAAATTTCTTACTTAGGGCTTTTTGTAAGACATAACATTTTGCTTATGCTTTATGTTTACTAGGGAATGGGAAAGTCGCACAATCAATTACTGGATGTTCACGTCTCCTGCTCCACCCATCCGTAAGTCTTATATCGGTACAGCCTTCAAGATATCAGGACAGCACAAAGGCGTAACGGACTTTTAGGAAAATGGGAAAAAATTAGCTTACCCCAACAATTTTTATTTAAATTAATTCAAAAACTGCCAGTGGTAACCGAAATCGGATAATACATCTTGCGGGCGGAGGCGGGGAGGGGTGATAACATTTAAAAAAAATCCGGAAAAAAATTAATAAACAACGTTGATTTCAAACAAAATTGTCCCGACAATTGGGCAGTTCTAAAAATTCAAATCAATTATTTCACTCAGCCCCCACCGGAGTATTAATTAAATGGGGATTAATCAAATTGGCCGTTGCCACAGCTCCGTCTCTGATACATCATAGGTGATGATATCCATTCAAAGTATTATATTTTAGAATGTTTTCTAAGCGGATTCCGATAACGGTAACGGTTTGCCGGTTTGTTAATTCGGTTTAACCTCGAGCAGATGTGTGCAGGTGCTTCATTCATTGATTTTAGGCTAATATTAATTAATTAATTAATTAATCTAATTAATCCTATATTTTAGGCATATTTGGCCGCTTGATTTCTTGATTTACTAGCATTGGGCTACTAAACAACAAACAAGTTTCCTCGGTGAAATAATCAACTCAGTGAGTGTCAGATGCAACAAATTAGTTAGAGAAACAAATCTTCTCCAAGTGAGACAAATTTAAATCTCAGCCGAAAAGCAGAGATATAGCTTGCAAGATGATGTCAATCAATTCAATCAATCAAAGACCAGCGCATGATACGGTAGAGCCTACCAAAACGTTCTACAATTCCAATATAAACTGCCGAAAACCCACACGTCACAAAATGAGTTATAGTGTGTTCATCCTTTGGATGGTGGCAGGGAAACCAGCAATCCAGAAAGTAACAATTCCGCGATAAAAAGTAAACATCATCAGCAGATTGCATAGCAAAGTCGGGTTGGAATGCCATCCGTAAGAATTGACATAACTTTCGGTACATTCGCTTCCAGTCGCCGCAGATGGTTTCAAAAACTGAGGAAATGAATTTCTTACGCATTTCATATTTTAGGTGTAGAATTAAATGGTCAATCTCGTATCGATGAGAACCTAAAGATGACCGCGATGCGTCTATGTACGTTTATCGTGTTCCATTAAAGATCGATCGATAGGAGCAATGTTACGCCCCCTTTCGTGACGTCACGAAACCGTATCGCATTGTTATCGTTTCCGGGGTCCGTTTAGAAACCTCTCTATTATGGAAGAATGATATACTATAACGATGAGCTCCTGATAATTCATATTACACCCACAAATTTTGTGTTTTGGAATGATTTTTAGAACGGCGATCTTCCTCATCAGGGGAGACGGCTTATGAGTTCCTGACATTCTTCTTCGTCCTCCTAATCAGTATCTCCAGAGCAATCTGCAAGAAGAAGAATCGGCAATCCGTTGAGGCCGTCGTTGCTGTTCCAGACGTTGAAACCGCTGCCACCACTCACACCATTGAAGTTGACGTTTTCAGGCCATGCACTCCCGAAGTCCCACCACCGCTATCATCACCAATCTCGGACGACATTGGACGCGCCGCCGCTGAGGACGATCTGCCGCCGCAGTACTCCCAGGAATTTCTGGATCTGCCACCGAGTTATAGCGAAGTTGCACAGGAGGATCCTATGTTGTCGACCGGCAGTGGCTGCAGCATTCCAAACAGAACCATCAGATAGTAGATGTTAAACAGGCTTTCTTGCCCAGGTTTGGTGTACCCGGAAATCAACGGTCCGGTTACTTATTTGAACAGATATGAGCACACAAGCGCCACAAAATGTTGGCTTGAATTTGGAGCTTGATGATTTTGTTTATGTTAAGCTATTCCGTTTTTGCAAATGTTATTCAAGTCGAAATCGCATGTCCCGGATTCCTCAATCTTGTGAACGACCTGTCACTGGGCTATCACGGCGCAGCGTTCGACGGATTGACATTGGACGCCGAAAGCGTGAACTTGATTGCCGCTTGGTACTACCGTCGTCGCAATGTATCCGGTATGATCAGAATCATCATCACTCCCGGTACGCATTATGACGGTAGGCGGGTTGACGCTGTCGTCATACATCAACAACACACACACATCGGTATCGTCACTGGAGCACAAGTCCAGGCGGCCCATGTGTAATTCACGTCCGAAGGTGTGACGTCATGGTAAGAGCCCCAGCGGCTGGGTCGGCATACTGAAGACAGCAAGACGGCAAGGCAACAGGCAGGAAGCCACGCCCACCGAGGTAGCATCGGTCTCCGATTGCTCAACCGGCGCGCGCGCCCGCCTTCACCCCTTATTTCTGTCTGTTGAGGAAAGCTTTGGCCAATCGGCGTGTCTGTGACCGCCCACTACCAGAATGGCTTTAACTCTGTTAATCTTTTTGGCCGTTGTTCGGAGAGAATTGGTCCGAACTCGGACCACCTATTTCATTGTCTTCTTTTTACGGGATTTTATCAGGGTCAAGGGGTGTCGCTCATCATCACTGGGGGATTGTCCTTTTTTCTCTCCTGTGACTTTCTCTCTAGGATAGCTTGAACTCACGTTTTACTTCGGTGTTTTTGACTTCTTTCCAGTCGAGATCTCCCTGTTGTTTGGAGAACCGCAACCTTGTACTTCCTTTAATTATTCGTAATATATTTCACCGAATTACCCCTTGGGTTCTGGATCGCTTATTATTATTATTATTACTACCATCATCGTATGACGAACTATACGGTCTCACGACCAGCAGTCAGGAGCCAATCATTAGTACGGAAGCCACTTTAGGAACACATCAATCAACCTTCGCCACACACGACCCCCACACAAGTGACGCAGACACCCCTCCACACCATTAATCCTACGGGGAACTACGCAACCATCAAATGTGGTGACTCCGAGCCGTGAGAATTTTTTTTTCTCCCCGCCTGCAAACTCATCGTCACGCAGGAGAATTTCTGGTGGATTTGGAGGCCGCTACGCAATCTTCCGCAATTTTCTGCTGACTTATCGTGTTTATTCATCGTGATCGTTACCGTGTTTCCTTGACCTATTTGGAGTTGATTTTCACCCCTCCCGCCAAATCCACCCATAGCTGGAAATCGACCTCATTGCGGATCGACGTCCGTCGCTGGACACCTCGGACACGGACGCCCATCGGAGCCACGCAGGTAGAAACACCTTCGTGGGTTGGTTGAAGGTTCTCTTTTTGGGGTTCAGGGTCCGAGGCGATTGTAGTTCAGTTAGGTTGCGAAGTGGTGATTCGTGTTTGAGTGTTAGTGTTTTGTCGTGCAGATTTTACTAGTATCGAGGATCCTGCTCATCTGGTACGTAGTGAGCGGTCTCATTCTTTTCAGGTAGCTGAAGAGGTAGATTCCATTTTTTTTCATCCGCGTGATAAAGCCCTCGGAACCCGCTTAGCATTAGATTAACCAGTTACTTTGGCCGATCCTCGTTCGAAAGTCGTCCCTCCCAGGGCCGCAACCCAGTTCAAAGTCGGTCCCTCCGGAAACGCAACCTGTGTTGAAGTTGGGTCCTTAGGATCCGCACCTACCCACCCCAATATCGAAGGCGATACCTTCGGGGGCCCGGGTCTGCAGTTAATGCGGTCGGTGAAGGAGAAACGGACGAAATCACTCGCAGTCCCCCGGATCACAAAACCAGCTACGGACGAACTCACGGAACCAATTAACGATACTACCGGTCGTCGAACCCTTCGCTCCAAGGGGAGCGGGGTCACCCACGTTAGCCTCGCCGCACCGACTCGCACTCGAAATCTGCGCTCTACGACCGCCAAACCAGCGGCGCTCCCGATAACCCCAATCATTGCGGAACCGCCCATCTCACCGGCGAATTTCGGTCCAGAAGCGGAATCCGAATCCGATCGAACCCCCCAACGGTCGTCGAACCTCAGCCACCGACCAACTCGGAAATGTCTTCCAGCAATCGTCCCAATTCGACCCAGTATCGACGTCAGGAACAGCCGAATGGTATAGCCCCCAGGTCTACCACGCGTTCCCGACCGCGCAGCTGGCGCCTCCACCCGTGTCTCAGCCAGGCGTGCAGCCCCAGCTAGACGCGCAGCTCCGGATGGACGCGCGTCGCCTCAACCAGGAACAGCAGGGAGGGGCCGATATCATTCCCCAACTGCAGCAGTTCACCGATCAACGTCACCCGGAGGGCAGACAGCAGTCTCAACGTCCTCTGGAGGAACAGCTCCAGCAGGAAGACATCCGGGACCGGAATCGCCAAAATGTCGTGTCCCGCGATACGGATCACGATTCGGCCGATGCTAACAACGCAAACGTCCAGCGGAATGACGTCCGAACGAGAACAGTCAAAATTCCCTGGTCTGTAAAGCGGATCAAGCCTTGATTATCCAACTTGATGGGGCCCGTCATCGGAGCCACCAAAACTCCGGTCTTATGGCTCGGATCACGGACACATAAACGCGGATGACTCACACGTCCAACAGCACAAAGCCCGGGACCGGAGCCGCCATAACTCCTTGTCCGGGGGGTTGAACCACGCTCCGGTCAACTTGGACGTCTCACAGGTCAGCCGTCCGGACTGGCAGCGGGTGGCCCAGCAGAACGCTCGGACTGTGGAAGAACTTCGATCACAGCTAACGGACCAGTCCAGGCTGTGCGCCCAAGAGGTGGCCGACATGCGGGCGTTAATTACGCGCCGCAGTGACTCAGCTCTCGGAGCACCGCAACCGGGTCAACAGTTCCAATTGCTCCAGCGGTCGCACGCCCAAGGGGCATCGAGCATGAATATCAACCAGCAGTTGGATCACCAGACGCGTGATCCGAGGGTCACGCCCTCACTGTTTGGACCATTCGTGACCTTCGCGGATCAGGTGGATTCCCAGGGGCGCCACTACGGTGGACACGAACAGACACAGCCGGTGTCTTTCCAGCGCCAGGTCACCCAGATTACGGCTCTGACGATGCTGGCACATGCAGCAACAACGTCCACTCAGCGTCATCTGCTTGGGGACGCCCGGCCAACGGTCGGATCTCGAGCCACTTAGGGCACCACAGTACTTGGCCCGCACGACAACACACCCGGCCGATCCGTCACTCCTCGTCCCTCAACCGGAGGAGTCCTGGCAGGTGAAAATCCTCCGTAATCAGGCGTTGAGGAAGGACCAGAAAATCAAGGAGTTGGAACGGATGCTGGAGCAGAAGCTGGCCGACGCGTCATGTCGGCCGGTGAAATTTGTGTCGTCGGCCAACAGCACCTTCCGGCCGGTGATTCCGAGTCATGTCGGAGACCAGGCGACGCAACAACAGCAAAGACCATCGACACCGAGACTGGTGCTGGCCCCCCAGCCCAGTCACAGGGACGTCCAGGTGGGTCCCGTGCCGGCCAGACGACTAGGTTACGGCGAAATCGAAGGTCTCGATACATACGCCGGCCCGGACTGGGAGGGTTACGTCCCACCCAAGTTCACGTACGCTTTCGGCGACTTTTGCGAAAGAGCCTGCCAGGAGCGACCGTCCCGTCCCAAGGAACGTCCGGGGGAGACTACCCAACCAGACACCCCGGAGCATGATGGACGCTCGCGAACCCAGGTCGGGGCCACCGGGAAACTCGGTCAAGGACAAAACGGGTCAGGGATCACCCAGGCACCCCTGGCCACGGACCCACTTGTGGATCAGTGGAGCTACCCAACTCCCTACGGATAACTCTCAGACTGGATTCCAGGCTGAACACTGTAATAAGCCTGTAAAGAGGCTGAAATCAGACTGTTTATAAGATGGATGCGCCCAGCCTGTCTTTTCGTTGTAATGTAGCCTAGAATACAGGCTATATTTTCGAAATTTTTCCGCCCCGTGCAAGACAGTTTGAAAGTTCCCAACTGACGCGGGAGGTTAGTTCCGTGTGCAGACCGCTTGGCTTGGTTTGAGACTTGGAATTCAGTTGAGACTTGTCTTGCTTCGCCTGGCGTTGAAAAAGTTAATCTGCTGTTTTTGTTCTCTTAAACATTCATGGACATCATTTCATTTTGCGTAAATTGCGACCAATTAGTCTGTTATCGAATCATGTGAGTTTTAGTATTATGAGACATCAGAGGATTTGTGTTTCCGTTTTGTTGTTGTTGCTGTGTGGAAGCTGGCTGGATCCAACGGTGACAACGTATCGCCTTTGCTTGCTCGGTATGTCAAGTTTCCACTTCAAATTTCAATCTTTAAATTGCTGATAAGATTTTAATCTTTAGATTGCCGATGCGGACACGCCGGCAGTGAAAGTGCAGATTGTGGAGCCGGGAAGCGCGAAAAGTGGCAAGGCTACGCAGGCGAAAGAGATTGTGAGGACGCTGTCGACCTCGAATAATCTTTTAGGTTCGTGTGAGGAGTTATTGATTGATCAGTTGATCGACAAGTTCTTACTGGTGATTTTTGGAGTGTGCTTGGTTGGTTGATTGATCGGTTGATTGATGAGTTTGTACTAGTGATTTTGAATTGTGCTTGGTTAGTCGATTGATCGGTTGATTGACGAGTTTGTACTGGTGATTTCTGTATTGTTTGGCTGGTTGATTGATCGGTCGATTTTCGGATTGTGCTTGGTTGGTTGATTGACTGCTATTTTCAGCAGAGGTTTCGGATTCAGTGCTTGTAAAGAAACGTGCTTTTTGTGTTTTTTTTACAGATCGCTCTGCAAGCCTACAACAGAAATGGGATCTCATATCTCTTCCGCTTAACTTCCCAAACTTTGCCACCCTACCGCTTTAGCTCGAATCTTGATCTAATATGTTGGCACTGTTGGTTTAATTCTTTTGTTTTCAATTTGAATGTGGCCTGGGCGAATTACCGGAAATTAATCGATCATTTTCATTGGTCTATAAAAGACACGCCCATAGGGCAACGCAATTTTTAATTGGTCGAATCGCTGAAAACAACAGGGTGGAAACCAGCTTGGCATAGGGCCGACCCGTGCTAAATTCGCATAGGGACCCAGGCTGTATCCAGCCTGCCTTCCAGCCAGGTCAGTCAGTGTCGTATATAAGCTGGAAGTCATGGAACATTCCAGTCTCTTCATTCAGCTATTTTGACTGGATTCCAGCCTGTTTTAAAATAGTCAAAATAGGCTGCATCTAGGCCGGAACCAGTCAAGAGTTATCCGTAGGGCTGTTCACATCGATGCGATGCTCGAAGCAGCGGCGTCCAACCCCAGGGGGACCCGAGCCATAGCCATCGCGTATCAGGAGGGTAAGGACCAGTCGACTGCTCAACAGGCCTCCGGCCGGGACACGGCTCAGATGGCGGCCCCGGCAGCTATATCGACGGGTACCACGTCCAAAACATATGGCGGATTACCAAACCAACAACAGTCAGGCCAAGGAGCGGGAGATCCGCCGCAGGGCGGAAACGGCCAACCGCCGTGGAGCGGTTGGCCGTTTCCGCTCAGCAGTCTATGCTTGGTCTTCCAAATCAGACGATGTCGGTCCGCAACCATGGGTACCAACGCCGGCCGTGATTGGAGGACAACAGCCGGCCGCGCCGGCACCGACCGTGCATATCCAACCGGATGCGTAGTCCGTCCCGCAATACGGGATAGCACCGCAACCGGCCCAACAGATGCAGGGAGGAGTGCCTAGTAGTGGGGTGGGGCCATACGGATCACCCTACGGGGCCATCCCGCAATACGGATTCCAGGTCGAGTCAACTTGGCAGTACCCAACGATGGTAGCGGATACCACCCGGTACAGCAACATGCCGATAGGCATGGGCTCGACGCAACGACGATCCGCCAGCGGATGGCACAGCAGGTGGCGGCGGACCCGAACATGCAGAAGTTCTACGCTATGAAGATGGACCCGATTACGGTCCGGCCCTTCAACCCGGAAAGCGGCAAGTTCATCGTATTTTGGCCGTCCTTCATCCGGATGGGTTGCTGCAGAGGCTGGACCCGAGAGGACCAGTACATCGACGCCCTGCCACAGTTCATGGAGGGCACGGCTCTGAAGTTCGTCAATCGATTTCTTGAGCAGGACCTCGCCCGTCGGTTGCCGTTGTCTTACTACGAGGGTCGACTGGCGCAGGAGTACCGGACTAACCTTATCGACAAAATCAAGAAGTCGAAATCGAAACTGGAGGCATTCCGGCTACAGCCGAACATGAAACCATTTCAGTTGTTCAACGAAATGGAATCCCTCATCCTGGTATTTGCGCCCGGAATGGATGACTGATCCAAGATCGATCATCTCAAACGGACCCTCATCGACATTCCCGGTCTCACAAGTAAGTTTCAGTATCGACCGTTCAACTCGTGTACTTGCTCATTCAGTATCCAAATGATTACATACCAAGGGAAGAAGAATACCGAACGCTGCGGGATCGGTTGATGACGGCCGACGTGATCAAGACAAGAGGGTGTTACCTCGTCGTGTCCCGGCAAACCCAAAGCTGCACGATTGCATGGACGGATCGTCAGGATTGGACATACTTGCAGATGAAGGTAGCGCAAGCGGACCTCGATTATCTCTTGATGGAAGAATGCGAGAAGGTCGCCGTCGTGAACGACTGTGAAATTGAAGTTGGCAAGATGCCGCCTGAACACCCCAACTGGATAGTGTGTTACACGATCAGCAGCCACGGGTGGAACCACGACTCCTGGACCACGCGGGCCGAGCTCAGGGAAAAAAATTGCGACTTGCCGGACGATGAGTTTTGGCCGTTATCATTGAGACCCCCTCAAAACACGGAAACAATGAGACCCAACACCGGAAAGGATCAGTCGGATCCAGATGGTGATGCCGGGAGTGACCGGCCGGATACCGAGTCCGCGGGCCCGGAAACAACATCAGCCTGGGAACAAACTGGAACTCCCAGATGGAGACGCCGCGGCGGCATCTTCGGCCAGCGCACGAGGCCACGGTCGTCAATACAAGCAAATACGACGAGCCCTACAGCCACCGCCACGAGCGTGGACGAGGCCCGGTAGAGGGATACTCAAGATCACGCACCAAGTCCCACAACCGGACCGGAAACAAAGTCGACTGCATCAATACAGGTTCCTTCCGATGAAGGCTACGGAGTATACCGAGTTGAACGCGGTACTCCCCGAAGAGAAGAACTGCCCGGCTTACGACAGCCTGTTTTGGGCCATGTCAGACGCCATGCGTTGCCCGATAGACGACTATTGGCCGGACGTACCAGCAGCCTGCACACATTATCGCAACGACGCCATGACGGACGCACAGTGGCTCAGGGACAGGGTATCGGAATACCTGATAAGTCATCCGGACGAGGTCCGCTCCACTGGTAAACATTACCTCCAGGCCAGGGACAAACTTCAGAAGCAGGGTATCAAGGACCCGGGCCATCGAGTCACAGAGTTGGGCGCGTGGTTGGATCGGTTGAAGGAGTTGAAAAGACCGGATTACCAACCCGGACGAGACGAACTCCAGGTACTCGCAATCATCCTAGAGTCCCCCATCTACGTCCCTGGAGAGGGACGGATCGACTATTACAGGCCAACCCCGGAGTCCGAAGACTGGGGTTGGGAACAACAGATCCACCTTATGGCCACATCGGATGGACGGTACCGGTACCTATACAAAGTCGTGCGGGGGATCACCCGGGACGGAACAACGATCATCAAGAGACGCTTGGTTCATTACATGGAACCCACCGGGGACACGTCCGGAGGCATCGGGTCGTTGTCCGGAATGAATCCGGCGCAGGACATTCACCCCTGCCAACGACGGTCGTTTGACCCGGATGAACACTACGGAGCGTGGACGGGACGTGTCACGCCCGACGGGGATGACGCCACCGCTACTTGGCCATACTGGAGAGGGGGCACAACCGTGCGCGACTATGAGAGCGTGAGCCGGTTGAAGTGGGGTGAACACGTTCTTGCACAGGACTCAACGGATCGTGACGTCATACATGTAAGAACCTTACCAATCATAGACCTCAACGCCCAGCAGGAGGCCCCATGTGCGTCAGCAGAAACCGCGACCGAATCCGATCCGGACGACGCGGACGGCGACTCCATGAGGAATTATCGGGCGGGTCTCGCAGAGGATTTTTTGGAAATCTGTGGAGTGGGGGACGTGTCGGGTAAGACACACTATCCGAGTTCCACGGAGTTGTCGGATTCGGACACGTCTCCGGACGAGTCAGAAGACCAACCCAAGCAGGACACGGAGTCCGACAGCGAGTCATCGGGCTCGGACGAACCGATCAAAATTGAAGAATGCGAAAATATGGAACAGACATGGATGGCAGCGATCGACCGACTGCTGTCGTCTTGGGAGTGTGACGCTCCAGTCATGGAGCCCCGGCCGGCAACACCAGCCTACGGACTTACGGAACGAGGGTCGGACCACCAATGAGAAACGATCCAGGATTGGAGCCGGAGGCATAGTTCAGCAGTAAATGGCTGATCTTGGAATACTGCATTCAAAGACCACGGCGGATGGTGAGAACCCGACGTAACCGGACGTTGCAGTATCACGCCCGGATTGGTCGGATGGACTGGGCCAAGGCGGTTCCTGTAGGCGAAGCACCCGCCGATTTGATCCCACACGGGTACGGTCCGCTCGGCCACGCAACACGAGACGGACCCCACCGGAACCGTTGGCGATGCCCGTCCTACTCCTCGAATCGCAGGTATCCACAAGAAGAGCGATGCAACTTCAGGTGGTGTTCGAATCGGGTGAGCAACTGGCTGCAACGGAATGGTATGCTCAAATCGAAATGGACCAGGGAGTACTGGACACGACGGTACAAACGTGCGTCGGATAGACAGCAAGAAGGAATGAACGGTTGGTGGGAGTTCGCACAGAAAAAACGTGTGGAACGACGTGTACACAATCCGGATCCAGTGGACATGACAAATCAGCTCAACTGCAAACCAGGATCCAGCTCCAGAAAAAGGGTCGGCCCCAACAAGACTTCAAAATCCGGAAATCCTTGAAGTCACGGATCTGGAAAGCGAAAAGAGTGGCGTCGCCGTCGGGGCGGGCTCAGTTTGTACCTGGTCAGGCAGATGGAGCGTTCCTGGGCGTTCCGTTCCCACGGAACCGGATGCGGTACCGACAGAACTGAACACGGCCCGAGTAACGTCGGAAACAATTCCGACAAAACCGGAAGCTGTTCTGGGCGTGACCGGGGCCAATCCGACCGAACCCGGATTCGAACGAAAATGCGCGCTGAGGTCACCCGAGGGAAGTCAACCCCGTGCTGTCGGAGTCAAGACAAAACACCAAAGGGTGCGGGGGGAGCCCACTGGGATCACTCCAACCGAACCCGGACACGATCGGAAAAAAGTGTCAAGGTTACCCAATCTCGCCCCATCTTCATTGTACGTGGACAGGACGAAAGGAAGATTGACGGTGTGGCATCGGCTCCGCGTGACTGATATTAAGGCCAAACACCGAGAGCTGTGGAAGGAGTCCGATGAGATCCCGTCACCAGCCGGACCCCACACTTATGATCCGAACAGAAAACCGTCATCGTCCAGCATGCCCCGGCAGGGCCAGAAACGGACGCGCCCGACTTCAACAGTGTCGTTCAACGAAATCGACGTGCCCACAATCGCGATTCCGGAGAAGGTCAGGGCGGATCATGATGAAGCCGTCCAGCAGTGGGAGGAATATTACAACCAGAATCCACCGGATCACACCATTCTAGATCGGAATCCGCGGTTGGAGTACCGGAGCTGGGCCCCGATCGAACTGGAGACCAAGCCCCGATCGAACTGGAGATGTTAAGCAAGCACCGTACGAGGCTCGGAGGGTGGCAGTCCGTGCTCCGGATGACTTTCGAGTTCTGGACGGCCCATGCATCATTGAAACGAGGATCCTGCAGCCGAACACACCCGGCCGCAAGTGAAAATGCAGATCAACCGTCAAACGATCAAAGATCGGTCGGATGGAACAAGTTCAAGATCCAACGACGGGTGAATGGTACGACGCCAAGTCTCACGGGGTCATACCTGAGGAGGCGGTGTTCGCGCCCGAGATCATCAACGTCCGAAGGTCAGACAAGCACAATTACTGGTGGGACTGGACGAAGGAAGAAAAAGAATGGTGTCGGGATGACGGACGGCTTATAGCCCCGAACATCATGGCGGAAATCGTCAATCAACGCACCTGGATACGGTTGGAAAACCATTCTCCGAACCGGGTTCACATCCTAAAGGGAAAACCGATTGGAATGATCCAACGTATCGGTACCCAGGAGAAAGCGGATCTGATCGGATCAATGCTCACCGTCGAGTCAGTGCTCGGGAAAAGCTCGGGTTACGAATTCATCAGGGATCCGACTCCGGAACAGGTGACGAAATTTCAGGCAAAATATCGCAAAATGGTGCTGGACGTCTTTCGAGAGCTCTTTGAGGAGGACACTCCGGAGGCATCATGTGCGTCGGCAGAACCCAAAAATCACAAGCCAGGCGACTCAGACGAACAGCCCGTTAGCGCCCGGCCTCTCCCAGACGAGGAACCAAGAGAGGGCCCACGCTGGGACAACTTCGTGAAGGAAATGGCGTCCGCAACTTGGAACCCGAAGCTCATGGAGGAACAACGGGAGAGAGTGTTATTACTCTTTTGGCGATTTAACAAACGCTTCCCGATGCCGGATCATAAATTTGTCGGCGGACGGGTGCCATTCCAACTTGAGCTCAACTTGATCCCAGGGGCTCAACCGGTCAGACTCCCACCGACCCGGTGCAGTCTGGCGAAACAACAATTGGTAGACGCACACGTCGCCAAGTTACTCGCAGACGGCGTGATCCAGAAATCCGAGAGCCCGTGGTCGGCAAATATCACGATCGCGAAGAAGAAGGGTGTGCCCGAGGGCAGGCCTTTGCATTAATTTTCGTCGGCTGAATGACCTTACCATCCGTGACAACTACCCGCTGCCGCACATTGCTGACGTCATCCACGCGATTGGGAAATCGAGCTGGTTCACAATGATGGATCTCGTTGCCGGTTACCATCAGATACCGGTCCGAGAGTGTGACATCGACAAAACGGCGTTCATCACTCGGGACGGGCTCCACGAATTTCGGCGAGTCCCGTTTGGGTTGAAAAACGCCTCAGCTTTGTTCCAACGGGCAATAGATATCACTTTGGCAGGCCTCAAATGCAAGACGTGCCTGGCTTTTTTGGACGACGTGGTCATTTATGGCGAGTCGTTCGAAGAGTGTCTGGAACGGACGACCGCCGTGCTCTGGCGGATGGAGGACAAGGATCTTTTGATCAAAGCCAAAAAATGTCAGATCATGGCGAACGAGATCAGCATCCTCGGATACATTGTAGATGGACGCGGAACACGGCAGGATCCCAAGAAGATCCGGGCGATCGTTGACATGCCGGCTCCGAAGGATAAACACGGCATTCAGGTGTTCCTTGGACTTGCGAATTTTTACCGCGAATACGTCATTGGATACGGAATCATAGCAACCCCCATCACGCGACTGCTCAAAGGGGGTGTGGCTTGGAAATGGGGCCCGGAGGAGCAAGGGGCGTTCGACGCGCTCAAGGCCGCCATTGCGTCCGACCCCATCATCGCACATTTTGATCCGGATCTACCTTCGATCGTCCGGACGGACGCATGCAAGACTGGAATCGGCGCTATTGTTACGCAGGACGGGAAAATCGTCGCTACGGCCAGCCGGACCACGTCTGACTGCGAAACCCGTTACTCGATATCGGAACTGGAAGCACTTGCTATCAAGTACGCGTGCCAGAAGTTTCGCATGTTCCTGGAGGGAACCCGGTTCAAGGTTTATAGCGATCATAAGCCACTGACCAGTATGATAGACATAAAGAAAAAAGCGTGCGCCTCGACCCGGATCAACAACTGGATGGAGGGCCCGCTGGCGGACTACGACTTCGAGGTCATCTACCAACCCGGAAAGAAAATGGGTGACGCGGACACGCTCAGTCGTGCTCCAGTCGACCCCGCACTAACAGAGGCAGAGCAGGACGAGATCGATTATTCTGTCTTTTGGATGGAAGCACTTGAGAGCGTGACCCGAACGACGTCCGACGGTGACTTAGTCCGGGTCCGGCTGGAAGTCCAACCCTTGACCGGAACCTGGACCTCGGACGAACGAGAAAACGTCCGGAAATGGAGATCCACTATGAAACACCACTTCTCTTACCAACATGAAATGTCTGAGTCGGGTCCGGCCGAACCCGTTTTCGAGTCCTGTATGGCGGAGCCACAGCAGGAGCTCGACCTCGTGAAGAAGTTCGAAATGTTCTCGGCAGAAATGGCCAAATCAGCTCAACGACCTTCAGACGTCCAGCGAGCAGTCGCGGAAGCAACCGGACTTAACGTAAACGAGCTCGTAGACAAGGACGAAGAACGGATTAACATCGACGAGTGGACGGAACAAAACAGCATCCGGACCATCGACTTTATCGCGGCCCAGAAGAAGGACAAGGTCGCAAGACGATTGGTGGAAGTCCCTCAACTTAGAGGACGTGCTCCTACGCGAAACGAGCAAATCCAAGCCAGACATTATGCAGTCCGAAACGGCCTATTGTATCGAGTCGAACAACGTGGCCCCGTGGTAGTACACCGGTTGTACGTACCTGTGGGACTCAGACTCGGAATCATCAAAGAGGCACACGATCATCCGTTGTCCGGTCATTTCGGAGTGACTAAAGTATGGAAGCGGTTAAAAAATCTGTTCTATTGGCCGAAGATGATATCAAGTATCACCGCGTACGTCCGGTCCTGCGAGGCGTGTCAGGTTTACGGGAAGGGATCCCGGGCCGCACCTCAAGGATTCCATGGACAAACGGAGATCGGTGGAATCGGTGAGATAGGAGCCATCAATTTCATGGGACCCATCGAGGAGTCTAACAAAGGTGACAATTACATCATCCTGTACAGTGACATCACGTCCAAATATGTGATCTGCCGGGCCACCCATGACTGCTCGGCCGAGACGGCTGCAAAATGTTACGAGGACGTTGTCTGCGGGCCCGGAGCACCGAAAATCCTGATCTCCGATCAAGGCAGTTGGACATGTCATGCGACATCTGCTGAAGATCACCGGAATCAAGCACGTCACCACGACGGCGTATCATCCGAAGGCTAACGCCAACGCAGAACATCGGATGGGTATCATAAAATCAGCGCTCGCAAAAGTGGAAAAGAGCCGCCGAGACTGGGCGAAGTTTGTCGCACCAACAGCGTTCGCCTACAACAGCGCGTCCCATGCACCCATGTAACAACTGGTCATCCACCACACTTGATGTGGTTTGGACGTGAGCTCCTCCATCCGATCGACATGAAATATCTTGGCCCGGAACTCGAAAAATACACCGATCGAGACGCCTTGATCCGGGACATCACTCGGAGAGTGGCAGTCCTCACGGACGAGGCCACCCAAGGCGTGGATACCCTTCACAAGAAACATCAAGATCAAATCGACCGGGCCCGTCGAGCGCCTACCTACCGAAAGGGAGATTGGGTGATGATCGACGACATGGGCAAGCGAACAGTCGGATCCCGAGGGGCACTCAAGGCCAACCACCTGGGTCCGTTCCGAATCCAGGCGGCCACGTTCCCTGGTGCATACAAGATCCAACGGATCGATTCCGACGGCGATGGCCAGACAGTGTCCTTCAAACGAATGAAACCGTTTTCAGCACGCGAAGACGCTATCCCGGCCATTGAGGGCTACGGGAAAGATCATCCGGTGGACAAACCCGCGTTCAAGGACGGATATCATCTCCACGACGATTACGAACTGGGAAGTCCGAGAGAACATCTGTTGCCAAACGATCTCATCGCGACAGAGGATATGAAAGCCTTCAAGGAGGGAATGCGGAAAATCTCCAAGAAGGATCAAAAAGCTATCCGCAAACAGGACTACACAGGCGTGACAGAAAGGAAGAAAAAACGACAAAGCCCAACCAGCCAGGCAAAGGCGGCCGAGCGCCAGCTTGACGCGAAAGCACTCCACCCAGCCGCGAAGTCATCCCAGCCGGACAAGAAATCCCTGTCGGACGACACGGATCCGACAACACCAGACACGACCGGATGCGGCACCAGGAAGTCTAGCTTCGGTAGGACGATACGTGCCCAGGCCCGTGATTGAGTTTTGTGGAAGGATTTTTTAAGTCCGAACAGCCACGGGGAAAAACGGCCACAAGTGAGCTCACTCGGACACGAAAGTCAGAGTGACGGATCTTGCGGGTTCGACACGGATGCACTCGGACAACATGGAAAACATCACCGAGGGCAGAAAAAGTTATTCCAACAATTTTCAGACAAAACCAACACCAGGCACGCCACACCCAGCGGGACCGGACGTCCCGGCTGGCAAACTTCATAGTTTCAGTAGGCAGTCCGGCACAAGCCAGTGTCAGGGCTGTATGGCGCCAAAGTGGAAATGGAGTATCAGATGGATAGCATCCAACAAAAACGGGACGGATCCGGCCCCCCCGGAACGGATACGGCTGGCGGCTGGCAGTTACGACAACAACTGACGGGACCGGTCACCGACATGAACAAAATCAAAATCAACAAGTAGCGCCAAGGTGCATCCAATGCATCCAGTCTTGCGGAGTGCAAGCCCCGCCCACAGCCACAGGGAAGGCTACAATGATTGTTTCATTTCAAAACGAACAACCGTTCCCGCATTTAGCGCGCACGATTCCCTCTACCCTGTGCAGTGAAAAGCATAAGGCGCAGACGGGAAAACGAACAGCGTCAGTGTGTTGGTTTTTTCTCTTCCTGGTTCTTCATTCTCCCCTCTTCTTTCAAATTTTTCGGCCATTTTGATTATTACCCTCGACCACCATCCACCACCATCCATCACCATCCATCACCATCAAGAAGGAAAAGTTCTTCGCCCGTCTCTTCTCTCCGTACCTACGGATTCCGGTTTTGGGCCCATTCCGGGAGCCCCGGAGGATTTGCATATCACTTTTTGGTGAGTAACGCAACATTTCGGTGGAGGAAGATGGCGAATTCCAGTCGCCACATGGACAATCATCGGGAAAAGAAGGCGTCATCACCGCTTTTTGATTTTTCAGCGTAACCTTCGCCCTCGCCCTCCCACGCTCTCCCGATTAGTTCTGGCAGCAAGAGCTGGATCGACTGCGGGACATGGCGGCAGCGGCGCAGAGCAAGTCCCTGCTTTCAGACCAGGAGAACCAGAAGCTGCGGTTCAACTTGACCGTCGCACAACGCAAGATTGCGGACTACGAAAATCGATTTAAGGCCGGTCCGATCCCTCCGGGCATCCCTCAACCAACCCCGGGACTCGCCGACGAGCTCACCGCGTGTCGACGGGAGGTGGTCATACTGACGGTGGATAAGACACGGCTGTCCCAGCAGCTGAGCGCTCAAACGACGGCGTGTGAGGAGCTGCGAAACCGGCTGGCTCAACGCGACAAGGACGTTGGCGGGACACGTGACGTGACGTGACAAAACAAAACAGGACAAGACAAGACAAAACTAACGCGAAACTCCAGAACGACCTGACTAAGGCCGAAGAAGTCACAGCCCAGCGCGAACGCCAGTGGGAAGAGATTTGCATACCCTTGATCAACAGATCCGCACCCTTGTTCCGCAGAACACAGACCTCGAAAAGCAGGTGCGCAACTTGAACGGAGTCATCAACTCGACTCTCGGAGGGGTATGAAAGGAAGTTCGCCGCCATCGACACCAAACTGAAGCAGATCACCGGCCCAAGCCCAAGAGGGACAGGGTCCGGCGGTCAGCCCGAAACTCAGCAGGAGTCGAGACAGAAAGCACTCCCGCCACCTCCTCCGCCTCCGCCTGCCCCATCCACGCCCAAACAAGACAAGAAGGGCGGCGTTGGTGGACCTACGCCGAATCAGACAGTCGGGAAGGACTTCCTCGTCACGCCGACACCGGTCATGTCCAAGCTGCAACAGGTCACCCAACGGATGACACCGGGGACGTCGACCTCAGCCAGTTGCAGTGAAGGATCCGTTGACACGGGCGCCCCGCTGCGTCAGCACAAAGGTATGCCGGAACTCGAGCCCACCGGCGACATGATCTTCCCAAACGAAGACGACCCGTGGCTGGTGGTGGCCAAACAGCTGAGGGTGATCCGGGTATTGTTCAGCTCCGACCTCAAATTTCAAAAGTATTGCCTCGGACAACCACGCTACACGTTGGCCGGATCCATCCCGTACTTCCAGCCACACTGCGGCGCCTACGCGTTCACCCTCCTCTACAATGATGTGAAGGCCGTGTGTGACGGACACAAAGCGAACCGGTATAGTATTGTAAAGCGGGAGCTGTCTACACCGATGCTGGACGGGAGGCCCAACAAGGAACAGATCCGTTTCGTCCGTGCGTTTACATATATCGGCACCCATCCCCAGAACGTCGGACCACGCCCAACGCGGTCATCATTCACGGAACAAGTGTCCCAGCGCCAGGATGCGGTGATCATGCTCGCAAATATGGCGGAAACTGTCGCGGTTTGGCTGCAACTGTTTAGTAAGCAGACGGTGCTGGACATTGAACTGATCATCAAGGCGTGCCAGTACGTGGCGTTGGACGCGACGACGGAGACGAAACCACCGCCCATCCCGGGAGAAGTCTTCCAATGCAACCCGACGCAAACGGATATGGAACAGTTCAATCTACAGGGCGGGACGACTAAGGAGTATTTGCCCCTGCTCACCTTCAAGCGACCAAGCATGGAAGAGATCGGCCACTACTTCAAGTTCTGGGGCGAGGTGATTCACGCTGTCCTGGAGCACGGAGTACCGAAGAACAAGAAGGCCGTATCGACCGACTTTCGCATTAACCGGTACAACAGGAACCGGTCAGACTTGGCGAAGAGTCGCGACAACCCGATCAACCACCAACAGTCAATCTGCCGGCTGCTAGACATGTCGGAGTTGGCCAAAACCTTGCGACCGGCAAGGGCGGACTACCAACCGATCAAATACGAATTCTGGACGGACATTCCGGAGATGGAAAACTGGGCTACGGGCAGCACGAATGACCATGACGATCATGACGACGATGACGATGAGATTCACCAGTCGGAAGCGGGAGACGACACTCATGCGGCGAGCGACGATGACGACACAAGTAACGCAAGTGACAGCTCTCAACAGCCGCGCCCCGATGGTAAGCGGCGACTGTCCGACATTCTTAACCGCATAATATGCCGGAGCGGGGTTGCACGTCTTTTCTTTTTTTAGCCGGTGGACGCCTTCGTCGCCAGTAGGAGATTCCGACATTTGTTTTCCCGGAATTGGTCATCAAGGATTCGTCGTCCGGTGAGGAGGAAGAGCTGGAGGAACAAGACACGTCGTCCAGCGATGAATCAATTAAATCCATCAAGACCAAAGAGAAGGCGGTCGAGGCCAAGCTAAAGAAGGGTGCGGACCCGGACAGAGTCCTGCGCAAGCCCATGAAAAAGCGCGTCTCAGCCTACAACACGACGGGCCGGTCACGACCCAAGAAACGGGAAGACCCCAAGTCCAGCGGAGAGGAGGAGCAACACCAGACCACCTCGGGTAAGCCCAAACGGACAACCCGAGAACATTTTGGCGAACCAGCTGCCCCATCGTGGGTGACTGCCGTTGTGCCGCGCTTCTCAACCGGCGGCCGCGTGAGCACCCAACATATTCATTTGGACGAACTGTTTGGTGATCACGAAGGCTTGACCGAGGTCCAACGACGCCTCCTGGCTGTGCAGCAGGGTAAGCAATACATTCCCCGTGCCGCACGTATTTATATCTCGTGCCGCGCGTTGTGTAATTTTTACCCGCGTGGTGTGGTCTATACCCCGGGTACGCCATTGGTCACTGAGAACATTAAGCTTTCGAGCAATGAACCCAGGAGAGGGAGATGAAATTGTCTCCCAAACATCGATACTTGGCTGGCCTAGAGGATGGTCCTGAGATAGTGACCCTGCCGGACTATGTTTTCCACATTCCAGGGGCCGTGGCCGTCAAAATACAACTGAATCCGAAGCGTCTCAAGACGACGTTCGTCACCGTCCCGCCTCCGCCCCGGCCACCCTACAGGCACTCGGCTCACACCGGACCCGGAGGTCTTGAACCGGATGGTGAAACGACAGCTCAGCGGTGACATCATTCCAGCCCCACCGCCTACTGACCAACCACTTGTCACCGGGTTGTTCAGTTTGCGCCCGACCTCAACGGCCTCGACTCCGAGCACCAACATGGCCATACCGGTCATGTCGCCAATGCTACCAAGGCTGCCCTCATTGATGCAGGCCCTGTCGGCCAGTGGTCCGTACATCCCGTTATCATTGTCTCGAGAGTTGGTGAAAGGAATAAACTCGCCGACGCCCATGCCCAGCGCTGCACGAGGAGCAAGAAAGGCTCGGACAAACGCAACGCGCGCGACCGGAAGCGCTGGATCCCGGCCACACCGGTGCTACGCCGGAACCGATTACTGCTGAGTCGGCGAAATCATTGCCGACAACATTAAATGCACCGGAACCACTGACTTCTCCGACCCGTCCGGCCAACACTCGGAACGGATCACGCCATCCGAGTTAGAAACTGGAAGCCGGCGAACCGAGCTCCAGCATGGTCCGCAGTATGATGGACGACGACGAAATGCTACACATGCCCCAGTTCATGCCGGGGGACCTTTTCGGGTGGATGAATCAGCCGCTCCTCGATGTGGACAACGAGGAGGAAGAGGGCGAACTGGTGCACATAGAATCCTAAGTCCACCCAAATCCGAAGGTCGGTATCCCCCTCACAGTTTGGGCCCGACTGGACTTTGTCAGTTTTTCATTTTCTCTCTTCCTGATTGGCTAGAGCAATTGCGTAATCCCTTTTGTAAACCGTTTTCACGTTTCCTGTCGTTTTTTTTTCTTTTTTTGTTTTGTCCGGTTCGGACCGAAATGATGGTTGCTGGTTCGGAGCCGCGTCGCTGCCGACTTCTTCTTTTGCTCACGATAGCTTTAGTTTCTTTTTTTACTTTCTTGAAACATGGTTTACGGAAGAATCTCTTCGTTTTGTGGTGACAGCGCGAGTTCAATAATACAGCCGTTGAATAAACTCGTTTCCGAGATACGTTAAGGCACCCGACAGCGATCAGAAGTCCGAGTAGATCGGAACGCAGAGTCACCATACACGGAACACGAATTCACACATGGGGACGCGGTTCCATAACGGGCCATCATACACTCGGGTTGTCTCTCAAACATACGGACTCCCGCTCACGGCTGTAATCACCAATTTTTATGCCCGGACGTGGCCGGTTGTGTCTTGCTATCCGGTATCTGTCGAGACTAAGTAATGATTAAGACGGTTGTTCTCTCCACTCTACAGCTACTCGCTGGTATAATCAGCGCCTACAGGAGCATCGAAATATTTGCCCAGGTCAATGTGAGAACATCCCCGAAATAAATTGTTCTTGTTCTGTTGGATCAGCCGAAAGTTTGACGTATCTTTAAGGTGCTAAATGACTTCAGAAGTCAACGTGGAGTTTCTTCCGCATTCGATGGTTACAATTTGTCTCGAATGTTCCTGAACCGAAGTTTTGAGAGCGATCTTTCCGACATCTTCATTGACGGCACCGGGAATCGACGGGTGGAGTTGGCGGTCACCTACTTCGCCGCTGACAAAGGGGGCAGCAGACAGGTAAGCAACTTTTCGCGACAAGCGCACATGCTTTTCCTAAATTCCTAACGGATATACGTGCTTTTAGGTATTTCTTCAACAGGCAAGGAACACCGCCTTCAGATTATCTCAAATGCATAATATATTCCCGTTCTGGCCGGATGGCAAGTGGCCACCACCGAATGAACCACGATGCGGCTATACCGACCAGAAGTTTGACTGCTGTCAAGGTAAACAAATCAGCCTCAAATATGTCCATCATAAAAGGGTTCGTTTAGGATCCGTACAAGTCGGAACCAGGACCCTCGTGGTAGAGCCAGGGGGTGAGCAGAAGTGTAAAATGCATTCTTCAAAACTTAATACAAAATTTAGTCGAAGATCCCTGGTAATTTTGAAACATGTGTGTAGATACAAGAGTCTGATTTCCAAACCCCTGAGGCCCTTTGAAGACAGGCCCGACACTTCCAGAAGTTTCGAAACATTAAGCCGAATTTTGAGTCCAGTGCTATAAGAAATCAGTGTCGAATTGACCGCTGGGCCGACCGAGCCGTTAACCCCCCCCCGCTCCGCGAGGGGGGGGGCAATTTCTTACTCTTTTTAAATCTTAAAGTTTGCCCCCCCCCGGCCCGCGGGAGGAAGGCAAAATTATTTTTACCACCCCGTCGAGCAAGCTTCGCGTTCCTTCCAGGTCGACCTCAACCCGCCACTGAAAGAAAAACACTTTGCCCCTTTGTCCACCGCCGGACCCTACCATGAGGGATCCTGGTTCCGACTTGTAGGGACTCTAAACGAGCCCCTGATCATTATGATCTTCGAAACGCTCACTGTATGCTATTTTTCGCAAAAAATTCATTTCAACGAATTCAGACAGACATACAAACAGACACACAGACACACAGACAGACAGACAGACGCATACAGACACAGACACACAGACAGACAGGGATAACACGTGAGCGAATGATCGAACTACACTATCTGATCTATCTGATCTGTCTGATCTACATTATCTGATTTAGATGCACTTTTCCTGCAAACTGCTGCCGCTTCTTGTCTCGCGGCTGTACTGCTTCTATTAGGCATATGTTTAATTTCTCGACGGTAGGTGGAAAGCGCCAACACCGTGGAAGTCTCAGGTGGTTGTCAGCAGTTCCTTTTTTTGTAGATTACTTCAAGAGCTACAGCTGAGGCATTTTCTCTGGTGGAACCTAGATCCCAATTGTCTGATAGAAAAGCAAAATCACAAGCGAGCCAATCGTAGTCGTTTGACTTTGCGCACTTTTTCAACCTATGCGGCTTTGTGTTTCTCATCCCGTGTGAATGTTAATCAATCCGGCAGCCGGTTCTTTAATTTGATGGAACCAAACGATACCGTGTACAGTCCTTCGTTCTTTTATAGCTTGTAAATCATTAAATTTTTTTTACCTACGTTTGATTAAAGCGAACAGAACTTTCAGTTATATTTGGACCCAGACTTGACTGAAAGCAATGGGCTAGGTAAGGTGCGTTTATTACCCAACCTTTACGGTTTGAATATTCTACTGCATGTGTAGGAATATCCGGATCCGGGATTCACACATGTGTTGGCACGCAAGTTTGCGGCAAATAAAAATAAATTGCTTTATACTGTACACATGAACATTTAAACAAATAGCGGACGAGCCCAAAATACACCGTACAGCTGTGTTTACAACAGCTTTTGGCTGTAACTCGGACCACCCTCTTTTGGTGTAAACATAGACCATCCTATTGTATTAGTGAATTCCCACATACCATGAGCGGCAAAATTCATTGCTGATTTTTCATTTTTTTTTATCCTCAACCTGTTACTCCACAGAAATCAGGGCTCCTTCAGAGGAATGCCGTTGTGGTCGTGCCGGTCCATCACTTTTCGGGACCAATTCTACCGTAGCCAAAATAACCGCCGATTCCTCGATGGGTCTTCCCTCCACCGTGCATCAAAAAAATTGCCCTGAATTTCCGTGGAGTAACAGGTTGAGCAGGTGCCGTTCTCAATCAATCGATCAATAGAAAGAATATCCAATTGAGCCGTTGGAAAAATCAAGCAATGAATTTTGCCGCTCATGGTATGTGGGAATTCACTAATACAATAGGGTGGTCTATGTTTACACCAAAAGAGGGTGGTCCGAGTTACAGCCGGAAGCTGTTGCAAAAACAACTGTATAATGTTGCCTTTGTGTCGGCCAATGACGCACACACTCGGGTTGCACAGGATGTTAGTCATTCACTCATTGTAAGAGGAATCTTCCTGCAACAAAATGCAGTCAGTCAAACTCAATGATATTGCATTCGCAACTATCCAAAATAGGATGCGGTACCAGAGCTAATCCGAGTTTTCTTGACAGTCATTTATTTCTCTAACAAATTTAATCAGCAGTTTTTTACATTTGCAAGAGCTGTTTTTATCACCTCCCCTTCGTGGGACTATAATGACTTACTTCAGGTTGATAATTTTCGTAGCTTTTCTGCCGTTTTTGGGCGAGGCGGCAAAACGAATCTACTACAAAACGTGTAAGTTTCCGCAACCAATGTAGAAAGCACTATAACTGCTATATTATACTAGCATGCTGATTTTTCCTTTGGCCTGGAATCATAGGGTTCCTCGACGATTACTGCGGGGCGGAGTTGCAGCTCGGGATCGCAAATTTGTCTCAATCATTGGGAGCTGGGACCCTGGTATTTCGCTCTTACCCCCAGCAACCGTGTTCCGTCAACGTGACATTTGACCTTGGCTCGTCCCAATTCGCTATTTATGCCAACATTAAGTATGTATCGTCCTCGAGTGTTAATTCATCCATCGTCGGTCCAAATGATGGACTCTAAACATTGTTTTATAGAGCCCTTTATTTACGCCGGGGAGATTCGCTGATTTTTTTCGAGCGCCGAGGGACGACCGCAAGATTGATCAAACGACTGCGGCCCGCAAGTGATGGCACTATTCACGGCTACACAAACCCAACCTCCGTGGACCATTTTCGCACCAGTTTTGGGCAAGAACTTACGCTCTGCATTCAATTTCTGGAGGGTAGTGTTGGCATGATGCCATTACAAAGTCCGCTGACTCTGGACTTCAATTTTATTATGGGTAGGTAATTGCTATTGTCGTAGAGGCTGGATTCAACAACTGGGAGGTAAAGAAGAGGGTGGAACTTAAAAGACGCGCGGAGATAGACTTGACCTGCTAGGGGTTCACCCCTCAACACGCCAATGTTACTGCAGGTCAGAGAGTGGCGGATTGACCGTTACCCCCCCTCCCCCCCCAGCGTACAAAATGATTTTGCCCCTGGGGAAGGGGTGTCAGGCTTTCTACATGCTAAAGCTTGCCCCCAACCGCTCGGCGAGAGTGGCCAGCTCCCTCCCGCAGGCTTGCCATCTCCTGCGAGCAACCTCAATCCGCCACTGAGATCAGAGGCGTAATGGATGAGGCTTTGACGTAATTAACTGCTCCTAGCAAATTAATTCGAGGGGTTGAGCAGACACGGAATTTATATAAATTCGGAAGTTGGGGGGGGGCATATTTTCTTAGTGGAAAAAGGTTATGCGGGGAACTAACTCTTGTTCAACTTCTTAGTTCCAAAAGAACTTCTCTTCCCACAACTTTGTTTTTATTCCAATGCTGACAATGCCGAATTGCCCCCCCCCTCGCATGTGTGAGTCGCATCAGGACGCATCTGAACGCGTCGTTCCTCGACATTTGGGTTTAGCTTTAAACACTTTCCCCAGACATCTGTCCCATGACGTCTAGTGCGAAATGCTGAACTGCACAAGAATCCAAGTCAAAAAAGCCAAGAAAATATTCCATGTTGCCTTGAAATTGCTTTGTTATAAATGAAAACGACAAAACAGCAAAATGTCCGGCGGGCATAATATGAGCTCCCGCCCGGACATACCGTTTATAGAACTTGATTTTCCGGATAAAATATCTGGGGATAGAATGTTGGGAGACACCAGATCTTGAGACGTAGCGACGGATGTGATAGCAGATGCCCAAAATATTGTCATTAACTGGAATGATAGTATGCGGGATCTAGACCGATTCCTTGAGACATACATCCATATATAGAAAACACCTTTTGAATTACTAGTACTACACTGTACAAATAGGCACTTCCCTATATGTACACTTTTTACGCGCGCGCGCGTCACCAGGTCCTCTTCCCCCATTTAGACATTTTTTCAAAAAATTTATTAAACGAATTTCGTTAGACTTACTGCGTTTTGGGCAGTTTCGATAGGTATATAAATTCCTTACACTCAAAAAGCCGCGTACCCGTCTACGGTGTCTAGTCACAGGGCAGAAGTGAAAAGACACGGCGACCCAAGTTCATCCCATCCCAAAATGAAAAATTTGCGACGGTTTTTAGTAATTTCTATCTCGCTACACAAGGTAAACTATAACGCTGAGTTTTGGGTGTTAAAATGTGAGCATCTATCGAGAAAATCTAAACATTAGTAAATCAGACGAAATTCGTCTCATCAAGTTTTCAAAAGAATGTTCAAATAGGATAAGGAGACCTGATGTTGTTACGTGGTGCATTTTGAAAAGAAATAAAATGCAAACGTTTGCAAACCAAAACTACTGTGGAAAAACATATTGGAAGCTGAAAGCAATTTTGTCTTGGTAACACGCTTGACGACACGGCTTGAATTTTCAACACAAGCAGAGCGCCGGGTTGCCCTTAAATCGGACAGGCATTGGGGTTATAAAATTAGAATGGATCATGGGTGATACCGTCGACTTAAGAACATACAGTGCAATAAACTCTGGCAACGTCGACTAAAAAGAATAAACTTTGGGAGGCTCATATAGGCCCATGAAAGTGCGGAACGGTCATTGCATCTGTATTCCATTACAGAGACACTTAGCAACACGGATTTGTACACCTATTGTTCCGCACTGTCGGGCTACATTCACCAGCAGTTGTTCTGCGAAACAGGGGACCGTATCAACTGTCCGGCCGCATATAATTATAATGTGTACGGCCTCAATCCGGCATTCGCCAAAGATTACGACTCTGTGGATAAGTTTGGAGCCATCTGTGGCAACAACAATCCTCCTGATACCGCTAATGAAGAGTACATCCGGCCACGCTGGCCAAACAGGAATTCTTCATTCGCTCGGCGTAGGTTCGCGAGGAAATACGAAATCGATCATGGTCGACCATGGGTGTCTATCGCGCCCACTACCACCGCATCGCCGGTCGTCGTTAAAACTGGTCCAGCTTATCGCAAGAACCAATGGGAAGCTTACACAATCAATTACTGGATGTTCACGTCTCCTGTTCCATCTTTTTACAAGTACCAATCCCTAGTGAACATAAGATTTTGAATATCAGAAAAAACATATGGCCCAACATAATACCTCATATTTCTCTGCTGTAGGCCATATAAAATTTTATAAATCCTTACAAATGTTATCAGTATATATAAATTATATTGATAAAATTCGTACGTTTGTTATAAGGTCTTATAAATGTTTTTAATTTGTAAAACCGTGCTCTGAAAATTATAAAATTTTAGCAGGAAAAGATGACCAGTGGTCAATTGGCACGGAAACATATATACAACAAGATGAAGTCATCAAATTGCTGCCATTGAATATTGTTTTTACGTTTAACCAATAGTAAAAATGCTAAGGAACGGACCGTCGATTATTATTACTCTTTTACGGGAGACGATAAAGCTTTATTTAGTGATTTCACGTCAAAGAAACACTTTTTTCGGCAAATTTTATTATATTATTATCACACTCCAGGCGAAGAAGTTCCTACGTACTTATAATGTGGGTGTTGGTGCAATGGGTAGTGCGTGTCCCATAGGTTTTTTCCGGTTCGATTCTTTTCTGTAGCTCTTTTTTCATTTTTACTCGTCATTCAGGGTTATAAGGCCTTACAAAATATCTTCGAAATCCGCCTTACAAATTTCTTACTTATTAAGTAAGGAATCAATAGGGCTTTTTGTAAGACATAACATTTTGCTTATGCTTTATGTTTACTAGGGAATGGGAAAGTCGCACAATCAATTACTGGATGTTCACGTCTCCTGCTCCACCCATCCGTAAGTCTTATATCGGTACAGCCTTCAAGATATCAGGACAGCACAAAGGCGTAACGGAATGTTAGGAAAATGGGAAAAAATTAGCTTACCCCAACAATTTTTATTTAAATTAATTCAAAAACTGCCAGTGGTAACCGAAATCGGATAATACATCTCGCGGGCGGAGGCGGGGAGGGGTGATAAAATTTTAAAAAAATCCGGAAAAAAATGAATAAACAACGTTGATTTCAAACAAAATTGCCCCGACAATTTGGTAGTTCTTCTAAAAAAATCAAATCAGTTATTTCACCCAGCCCCCACCGGAGTATTAATTAAATGGGGATTAATTAAATTGGCCGTTGCCACAGCTCCGTCTCTGATGCATCATAGGTGATGATATCCATTCACAGTTTTATATTTTAGAATGTTTCTAAGCGGATTCCGATAACGGTAAAAATTTGTCGGTTTGTTAATTCGGGTTAACCTCGAGCAGATGTATGCAGGTGCTTCATTCATTGAATTTAGGCTAATTAAGTGAACGTATTTGGCCGCTTGATTTCTTGATTTACTAGCATTGGGCTATTTAACAACAAACAAGTTTCCTCGGTAAAATAATTAACTCAATGATTGCCAGATGCAACAGTTTAGTTAGAGAAATAAATCTTCTCCAAGTGAGACAAACAAAAATTCAGATCTCAGCCAAAAAGCAGAGATATAGCTTGCAAGATGATGTCAATCAATTCAATCAATCAAAGTCCAGCGCATGATACGGTATAGCATACCAAAACGTTCTACAATTCCAATATAATTTGCCAAAACCCCACACGTCACAAAATCAAATAGAGGAAATGATTTATAGTGTTTTCATGCTTTATGTGGTGGCAGAAAAACCAGCAATCCAGAAAGTAATAATTCCGCGATAAAAAGTAAACATCATCAGCAGATTGCATAGTAAAGTCAGGGTTGGCATAACTTTCGGTCCATTCGCTTCCTGTCGCCGCAGATGGTTTCAAAAACTGAGGAAATGAATTTCTTACGCATTTCATATTTTAGGTGTAGAATTAAATGGTCAGTCTCGTATCGATGAGGATTTAAAGATGACCACGATGCGTCTGTGTACGTATCGTGTTCCGGTAAACGATCGATCGATACGAGCAATGTTACGCCTCCTTTCACGAAGCCGTACCGTATCGTTGCCGTTACCAAAGTCCGTTCAGAAACCTCCCTATTATGGAAAAATATACTATAACGATGAGCTCCTGATGATTCATAATGTACGCACAAATTTTGTATTTTGGAATGATTTTTAGAACGGCGATCTTCCTCATCAGACGGAACTTTTGGTGGGTTCCTGACATTCTTCTTCATCCTCCTAATCAGTATCTGCATAGCAAACTGCAAGAAGAAGAATCGGCAATCCCTTGAGGCCGTCGTTGCTGTTCCTGACGTTGAAACCGCTGCCACCATTCACACCATTGAAGTTGACGTTTTCAGGCCGTGCACTCCCAACGTCCCACCACCGCTATCACCACCAATCTCGGACGACATTGGACGCGCCGCCGCTGAAGACGATCTGCCGCCGCAGTACTCCCAGGAATTTCTGGACCTGCCACCGAGTTATAGCGAAGTTGCACAAGAGGATCCTGTTTTGTCGGCCGGCAATGGCTGCAGCATCCCAAACAGAACCATCAGGTAGTAGACATTAGACAGGCTTTCTTGCCCAGCTTTGGTGTACCCGGAAATCAAGGGTCATTTCGAAATTTTACCGGCCACTAAGGAAGGTAGACAGTTCACCCTATCAACTAAAATCATTGATATCTTTTTGGACTAATTGTCAGTTTTCTGGTTTTCTGATTTTTTTCTGTATGGTTCACCATTTGTTAGTTTAAAGTGAACCTCAAAGAAGGGATTTTTGAGAGATTTCCTCAAAAAAAAGTGTACCTCAAAAGGACGTACATACGCCACTTGACAGCATTATCGCAGTTTAAATGAGAGAATTGACGAAAAATCGTGCCATGCGGACGCCGGTGATTTGTTTGGTACAATTTGTTTGTTACAAAACGGAAACCGCCAGGTTCGACGGAAATTCACATTACCCTTGCATTTTAAACTGTAACTGCGATACCTTTATTTCTTCAGCAGGCAAGGGATGCAACTTTCAGCAAAGTATGAGGCACAATCTGACGCTTCAGGTGCTCGTCTTTTTTATCGCGGGCAGATGAGAGTATCAAAGTTTTAAAGGCCAAACGCTTGAAAATGTGTTGTTCATTATTCGTCATATCGATGCGTCCGAAAGTGAAAGTTTAACGCACGTGGCATGAAAAATTGAACACAACCTTGCGAATGAAGTGAAAGTGTGTACGCGGTGTACTGTTCAAAAACTGCCATTTGAGATCTTATATGACAAGAGCATTATTGATGCTGCGAAAGTGCTCGTTTACGTAAACTGCTGTCGTTGCGCTAAAGCGCTCCCTACCGTTAAGGCCATCTAACTGTTCCCCGAATTTCCTAACAAATCTGCTACATTTTACTTTGCACGCCATTTTGCGGTGTCACGCGCGACCGGCCAAAATAGAAGAAATCATTTAATGTTTTATTACTGGTAAGGTCAAACTGCATATCATCGATGTTTTGATTGATGATTTTTACGAGCCGGTTAGAGATCTACTAGAATTTGAGAAAAGTCCGATTACGCATATGAACAGATATGAGCACACAAGCGGCACAAAATGTTAGCTCGAATTTGGAGTTTGATGATTTTGTTTATGTTAAGCTATTCCGTTACTGCAAATGTTATTCAAGTCGAAATCGCATGTCCCGGATTCTTCAATCTCGTGAACGACTTGTCACTAGGCTATCACGGCGCAGCGTTCGATGCAGCTCTGACCAAGTCCAATGTTCTCTATAACGGTGTGTTCAACTTCACCCTGACCTTCCTGTTGGATCCTGTCAAAATACGCGACGGATCGACATTGGAAGCCGAAAGCGTGAACTTGATTGCCGCTTGGTACTACCGTCGTCGCGATGTATCCGATATAGTCAGAGTCATCATCACTCCCGGTACGCATGAGTAAAATAATTTATCGGTTATAAAATCCTGACGCAAGAACTGCGTGAGGGTTTTCTGTGTGGTCTTACAGACTCATTAGAGATGTATATTACAATCAAACTGAAGGCAAGACTAGACAAAGTCCAGAAGGTTGGTCAGCAAGTAGCTATAAAACCACAGAAAAGACAAAAGTCCGTGACTGACCGGGATAGAACCCGCAATTTTTCGCACCGAAAGCGCCAATTAAACAATGCTTCAGGTTTTTATAGACAAACGTAACCACAAGATAAAGCATCGTGAGTCGTTAGCTCGTGAGCTAAATGGCTTGACTCGGGTGAATTCGGATGAAATTGGGAATGTTCATCTTGCAGTCCATACACACGTGGCCACAAGATAGCGCTACCCGAGTCAAGTCATTTAGTTCGTGAGCTAAATCACGTAGCTCTATCTTGTAGCTAC